>PVIY010008823.1:0-75196 GCA_004026745.1 Myrmecophaga tridactyla | reverse complement strand
AGAGAGAGAGAGAGAGAGAGAGAGAGAGAGAGAGAGAGAGAGAGAGAGAGAGAGAGAGAGAGAAAGCCATGGAAGCAAGGAACTGAATGCAACAAAATCTATACAAGAAGAGAGAGACCAGCAGACACTGCCATAAACCTTGCCATGTGGCAGAGAAACCAAGGATCACAGGCAGCCCATCCTCAGGAAGAAAGTATCATCTTGATGATACCTTGATTTAGACATATTCCTGACCTCAAAACTGTATATTAGTAAATTGTTTAAGTCAACTCATTTTACAGTATTTGCTTTAAGCAGCCTAGGAAACTAAAACACAAAGTGAAAAAAATATATGATTTTTCAACCCAGTAATCTGTTGCAAACCAGAGTTTGGAAAGTACTGCTGTTAGGCCCTCATTTTCTATCCTCTTTTTCTGATTCCTGCAAAAGTTCACTGAGCCTTCTCTCCACTGAACGCCACTTACAGTTTTTGATACTCTACACTATTCTGTATTATAATTACCTCTTTTGGAAAGATCAGTATCAACTTGAGAATAGAGAATTGTTCTTATGCATTTCCAATTCTACCCAATTCAGTAAGGACACATAGCTATAAATCCTTTACTGCAAGTTAATTTTCTAAATAGTGCATATCAAGTTTAATAAAAATATACTCTTTAGTTGGTTACATATTTCACTATGTAAATTATCTGTGGATCTTTTTCATGTATCCATATAACCAAAATTTAATTCATGAATACTATATGTCTGACAACAGATAGTATCAGGGATACGAGATGAGTCTGAGTCTAGTTCAGTCCTCAAAGGGCTCAGATCTGGTGGGAGACATAAATAATTGAGACAATGATTACAAAACACCATAGGTTCCATAATTAAGGAACACTAGAATGGGAAACACAATTTTTTTTTTTACATGGGCAGGCACCAGGAATCAAACCCGGGTCGTCTGGCATCGCAGGCAAGCATTCCTGCCTGCTGAGCCACCATGGTCCACCCAAGAAACACATTTTGATGAGAGCTTTTTGACAACAAAGAGTAAAGTTGGGGGTAAGGTTGTGTTGAGATGGTGGCAGAACAGGTTTCCCATAAGAGAAGACACTAACTTAATCTTACAAAATAGTTAGAATATAGATAAGTGAGAAATTTGGGGAAGAATATTCTGGGTAAAGGAAGAGCATCTGCTAAATCAGAAAAGAACATGAGATGTACATGGAGTTGAGGGCAATGTCATATTAAGAGAATGTGAATGAAGATTAACATGGACAAATGAGCTTGGAAAGACAAAATCAAATCATTAATAATTAAAGCAAAATTAAAGAGTTAGGGGTGGGCCACGGTGGCTCAGCAGGCAAGAATGCTTGTCTACCATGCCAGAGGACCTGGGTTCGATTCCTGGTGCCTGCCCATGTAAAAAAAAAAAAAGAGTTAGTACTTTATTTTAAAGTGGTATGATTAGATAGACGTTTGGGAATGAATACTATTGTAAACACTGTGTTGGAGAAACTTCAGATAGAGTGAGGGAAGTGGGTAATACCATATTATGCTAGATTTCTCTTTTTTGGAATGGTAGAGAGTATAATTTAAAAAGTAATGATACCACATGTAATAATTTATCATATGATCCCTCTTAAGTGAATTCATAGACAAATATGATAGAACAATTAAAATAGCATATTTGTAAGGAAAATATTAATCCATTTTGATAGAATTCTAATAAAATTTTAAATTATTTAGAAATTATTTTGGTAGATGACAAACTTTAAAAAAGTGAAATAAAAATACCTTGGAGAGTTGCTTCCAGTTTTTTAAGTAAAGTCTTGGAATTCTTCACCTTATCCTAATAATAAGAAAACAAAGTGAAAAACTGAAAACAACAACTCTTCTTATATTCATCAGAGAGGTAATTTCCTAGGGCAAGCTGCTGCCCTGAAATCTGGAGAGAGAATCACAACTTAACAGTGAAACCCAGGAAAGAAGCTTGCTTGCTGGACTTAAGAATCTCCATCATATTTAACTTTCATAAAAAATTGCAGGCACACTAAAAGACTTCAAAACACAGTCTGAAGAGACAGTAACCGTCAGCAGCAGACTCAGATCTTTCAGAGATGCTAGAATTATCATATCGAGAATTTAAAATAACTATTACTAATATGGTAAAGGATCTAATTGAAAAAGTAGACAGCATGCAAGAACAGATCATTAATGTGAAAAATAGAGATTCTAAGGAGTAATTCAAAAGAAATGCTGAAAGTAAAAAACACTGTAATGGAGATGAAGAATACATTTATGGACTCATCAGGAGAGTGTACATGGCTGAAGAAAAAAAAAATCAGTGAGCTTGAGGATATGTGAATAGAAACTTACAAAGTTGAAACTAAAAAAGAAAAAAAAAAAAGATTGAAAAAGTCAGGAAAGAATATCCAAGAAAGAAATCTGTCTTGTTTTCAGATGATTGTCTGTGTAGAATATCTAAAGGAATCAATAAAAATATTCCTCAAACTAATAAGCTATTATAACAAGGTCACAGGATACTAATAAACAAAAGTCTATTACTTTACCAAATACTAACAATATGCAATTAGAATTTGAAATTAAAACACAACACCATTTACATTAGCATCAGAAAATGAAGCACTCATGTTTAAGTCTCATACAATACGTACAAAATCTATATGAGTAAAACTATAAACTCTGAAGAAAGTAATCAAAGAAGATCTGAATAAATGGAGAGCTATTCCATTTTCACAGGTGGGAATACAAAATATTATTAAGATGACCATTCTGTCCAACATGTTCCATTGGTTCAACACAATCCCATTCAAAATTCCAGAAAGTTACTTTGTGAATATCAACAAACTGAATCTAAAGTTTATATAGAAAATCAAAAGACCTAGAAAAAAAAACAGAACATTCTGAAGACAAAGTTAGAAAACTGACTTTAACTGACTTCAAGGATTACTATAAAACCACAATGATCAAAACAAAAGAATAGACAAATTGATCAGTGGTTAGGAATGGAGAACCCATTAATGGACTCATATACCTACAGTTAACTGAGTTTTGAGAAGAGAGCAAAAGCAATTCAATGGAAAAAGGATGGTCTTTTTAACAAATGGTACTGGCACAACTGAACACATACTTGAAAAAAAAAAAAAAAACTAGCCTAGACACAAACTCTATAGCTCTCTCCCAAATTAAGTCAAAGTGGATCATATATTTAAGTGTAAAATAAAAATTATAAAACTTCTATAACATAACAGAGGAGAAACACTAGGTGATCTTAAGTTTGGCAATGACTTTTTAGGTACAATTAAAAGCACAATTCAAGAAAGAAAAAGTGTTAAATTGGAATCACATCATTAAATTCACAAACTTATGTTCTGTAAAAGACACTGCTAAGAGAATGAAAGAATAAACCACAGACTGAGAAAAATATTTGCAAAATATATATCTGAAAAAAGAATTGTATTCAAAATATACAAAGAGCTCTTAAAATTCAAAATTAAAAAAACAAATGACCCAATTAAAAATGGATAATGGTCTACAGACAGACCACATCAAACAAAATATAAAGACTACAATAAGCTTACAATAGCAACTAAAAGAATCAAACAGCTAGGAATAGACTTAACCAAGGATGTAAAGAACTTGTACACAGAAAACTACAAAACACTGTTAAAGGATGTCAAAGAAGACCTGAATAAATGGAAAGGCATCCCATGTTCATGGATTGGAAGGCTAAATGTCATAAAGATGTCAATTCCACCCAAATTCATACACAGATTCAATGTATACCAATCAAAATTCCAATGGACTACTTTACAGAAATGGAAAAGCTAATTACCAATTTTATTTGGAAGGCTGAGGGATCTTAGATAGCTGAAAACATCTGGAAAAAAAAAAGAATGAAGTGAGAGGTATCACACTTCCTGTCTTTAAAACATATTATAAAGCCACAGGTCAAATCAGTCTGATGCTGGCATAAAGATAGACATATTGATAAATGGATTTGAATCAAAGGTTCAGAAATAGACCCTCAGAACTGCGGTCAATTGATTTTTGATAAGGCTCCCAAGTCTACTCAACTGGAGCAGAACAGTCTCTTCACCAAATGGTGTTGGAAGAACCTGGTATCCATAACCAAAGAATGAAAGAGTACCCCTGCCTCATACCCTGTACAAAAATTAACTCAAAATAGATCAAAGATCTAAATATAAGAACCACTACCATAAAACCTAGAAGAGAATTTTGGGAGACAACTCTAAATTACTGTAAGCATATGAAATGATGCTCAACATAGTATGACATTAGTGAACTGCAAATTTATAAAAAAGGAGAGAGATACTACTAAACGACTTTTAGAATGGGTAAAATCCAAAACACTGACAACCCCAGAGGTGCAAAGAATGTGAAACAATGGGGACTCTCATTTATTCCTGGTGAGAGTGGAAGATATTTTGGTAGTTTCTTACAAAGCTAAACACAGGATTGCCATACAATCCAGGAAGCATGCACCTTAGTATTTACCCAAATGAACAGAAAATGTATGTCCATGCAAAATCTAGTGCCTAGATGATGAGGGAAACTTTATTCACAATTGATGAATAAAGTTCATCTGTTTCCAAATTAGAGTTGGAAACAGAAGATGAAGATGAAAAAATTATAAAACTATGGTATATCCAAGCAACGGAAATATTATTCAATGATTGAAAGATATCATGAAATGACATAGAGAAACCTTAACTGCATATGGTTAAAGAAAAGAACCCAGTCTGAAAAGGCTACATATTGTATGATTCCAATTACAAATCATTTTGGGAAAGGCAAAAGTATAGAAACTGAAAAATCAGTGGTTGCCAGGGTTTGGGAGAGATGGGGTAAAGGGAGGAAGGGGCTATAGGTGAAACCCCAGGGGATATTTAAGGCTGTGAAACCATCCCATATGACACGTCAATGCTGTATAAAGGACATTACGCATTTTACAAAATGCATAGAACTTACAGCACAACAAATGAATACTAGTGTAAACTACATATGGAACAAGTTGCATATCATGGGACCACAAGTTCAGACACAACAGGAACTTTCAGTAACTGTTCATTTTGTTACTTATACAGCACAAAAGTTCCAAGAGTAAAGAAAGAAATCCCATCAAGACCATGACTTTGGAAAGCCAAGCACTGGGGTCTGAGGCAGTGAGTGGATGGTGGCTCCACTTTGTTTCAGAGACAAGAGTTGTTTATACTGTCTGAAAGTTGAGTACACAAACCCAGAAGGAAGGGGTAAAATTCCTACCCTGGGGAGTGGCCAGGGATACTTGTTTCAAGTCTGGAGTTCAGGGAATGGCTAGACCAGTCCTTCACACCCAATGTCTCCCAGGGCTGCTGCGGAATGGAAACATTCTAAAACATATGCACACAACAGAAAAGGCAGTGGGGGTAGGGAAAGGTAGGCAAGGATTGGGGGATGGCTGCTAGGCATATCCCTGATTTCTTCAGACTATAAACTTGAGTTCATGGTAATGAATTAATAGTGATTTATCAGTTTTAATAAGAAGACCGCTCAAATGCAAGATATAAAAACAATACAGGAAACTAAGTTTAGGTGTGGAGACTAATACGGTAACTGTATTTTCAGCTCAATTTTTCTATAAACCTGAAACTACTCTAAAAAATCAAATCTATAAAATAAAATATAAGGTGCACAGGTAGTTCAGTGGTAGAATGCTCAGCAACCATGTGGGAGAGCCAGGATCGATTCCTGACCCATGCACCCAAAAATAAATAAAAAGAAAAGAAAAGAAATACAATTGAGATAAGACAAGGTAACACTTACTTGTTCCACTTTGTTTTTACCTGATACGTGCAACTAAATACTCTAGGAATAACATGAAGCATTACCAAAGGAGAACTCTGGAAGCTGTTAAGAGAAGGTAAACTGATTAGGACCTCCAGGACTGGAAGACCAATGCAGCTGCAAGGCACTTAATTATGCACCCCCCAAAAAGCAGAAGGAGATGAATGCCTGATTTTGTTGACCCCCATAATACCTCAGAAGGAATCCCACTTGATTGATTCCTACCATGGACCAAATGGAGGTCCCACTGAGAATACCAAATGAGCCCATCAGAACTGCCAAAATGGATCAAACAGAAGCTCTCTGATAACACATGGCAAAAGGAGGCAATGTCCTTCTCCACTGGATATTGGACCCCTCTCTCCCACTCAGGGACTAGGTGATATCAGTAAGGAACATCAGCAAGGGATATCCCACCTGAGGCCCTGGCCCAAGAAGCACCCTCCTTTCTCAGTGGGTCTGAGATGACCATCCTCTAAGCAGAGGCATTTCAAGGCGAGGGGCACTGGCAAGAGAGCTTCCATGATAAGAGCTGGCCCAACTTGGGTGAATCTTTTCAACCAATCCCACAAGCAGCACCAACAGCAGCAACAAGTGGGAGCCCCAGTGATGCAAAATAAACCAAGTGGGCAAAAATAACAGCTCAAAGTCTCTGAAATGAAACTGTAAATGGAACCCCAACTACAAAAGTAAATCTAAATAAGCTAATTGCCTGTTAATATAATTTCAGTAGTTCCCAGAGAGTCCTAGCATGAAGACCACAATATACTGCACATTTGCAATTGGAAAGTACCCATCATACTAAGAACCAGGAAAACCACAATTGAATGAGAAAAGCCAAAAATAACACCAACACCAAGATGAATCAGAATTGAAATTTTTGACCAGGATTAGAAAGCAACTTTCATAAAAATGCTTCACCAACCAATTAAAAGGTTTTGAAATAAATGAAAAAAATCTAAGAAAATAAATAAATTATACAAAAAATAATCCAAGTTGAAATTATTGAACTGAAAAATAAAATAACAGAGGTAAAATACTTATCATATTGGCTAAATAGTAAAGAAGGCAGATAATAGAATGAGCAAACTCAACAATAGATGAAGAGAATTTAGCCAATTTGAAAAACAGAGAATGTAGACTGAAAAAGCAATATTAATAGAACTCGAGGGAGGGATCATGAACTGTGAATTCTATACTTGGCAAAACTATCCTTCAAGAATGAAAAGAAATACATTATTGCATGAAGAAAAGTTAAAATTTGTTACTAACAGACCTACCCTTAAAGAATAGCAAAAAGAAATTCTTCAAACAGAAAGGAAATTAAAAAAAGGAATCAGAGAAGAAGAAAGATCAATAGAGAGCAGAATCCTGGGTAAATGCAATTCTACTCATGAGGTTTCTAAATTTAAGTGATTATAATAAAAGTTAAAACACCATCAGAAACTCAAGGCAATTATATATAAAACTGAGGCAGAGTAGTGTCCTAAATTGAAGGAAAATTTCCACACTTCGGTAAAAGTAATGCAACCTTGATACCAGCAGACTATAGCAAGTCACATTTGTTGGTTTTTTTTTTTTTTTTTGGTAATAACTAGAGCAACCCCTAAGAAAACCACAAAAAGAGATATTCTTAAAAGCATTATTAGAAAACATGGTAGAATCCTAAAAATGTTAACATACCCACAGGAATGCAAGAAAAGTTAAACAGGGAAAAGACACAGATAAAATAAATAGAAAACAAATAGTAAAATAGTAGACTTAAGATGTAACATATCAATAATAATCTTAAATGTAAATATACTAATTAAAAGTAACAAAAGGGGAAAGGGGGAAGAAATTCTATGATTTATAACAAGAATATCAGTTCAAATATAATGACAGATAGTTTGAAAGTAATGGAAAAAAGTCATATCATGCATGAATTTTACAATAGGCAAGAACAGCTATATTAATATCAGATAATATACACATTAGAACAAAGAAAATTAGTAGAGACAAAGAAATATGTTACATGATGATAAAAAGATTGATCCAACAGGAAGACATAAGGATCCTAAATGTATCTGTCCAAGCAACAGAACTTCAAAATACATGAAGCAAAAACTGATAAAACTGAAAGGAAAAATAAATTCACAGTTGTGACTTGGAACTAAAAAATACTCTTTCAGCAACTGAGAGGAATATCAGAATGAAAATCAGCAAAGATCTAGAAGGTATGACAAGTACAAGAAATAAAAACGTTCTAGGTAATATTTATGGATACTCCCCCACCCAAGAACATCAGAATAAACATTTTTTCCAAGTACCAAAACATATACCATATGTTTTGTATATGGAATAGTAACCAAAACATATCCTGGGCCATAAAACAAACCTGAACAAATTAAAAATAACTGAAATCATACAATGTATGTGCTATCTGACCATAAAAGACTCAATCTGGTTATGAATAACAGAAGCCAACAAAAACTCTTGAAAATTAAAACAAGTATTTCTAAATAATACGTAAGCAAAAGAGAAACACTCAAAGAAAATGTAAACGTACCTAGAATGAAATGAAAGTTAAAATCCAGTGTATCAAAATAGGTGAGCTCCAGCTGAAGCACATTTCCATCTCTACTGAGATAGAAATATTTAGCATTAAATGCTTACATTAAAAAGCAAAAATAAAATGTCTGAAATCAATCATCATGTTTCCTATCTCAAGTAAATAGAAAAGGAAGAGAGCTATCTTATTTGTGGTTTATTTTTATAGAAAACAAGCAGATAGAAGAAAAATAACCAGAAATCAATGAAATAGAAAACAGGAAATCAATAGAGAAAATCAATGATGCAAAAGGCTGGTCTTAAAAAAAAAAAGAATTGGTAAAATTTCATAAATGTCTAACAAAACTGCCAAGGATAAAAAGCCAGCAGACACAAATAATCAGTGTCACAAATCAACATAGTATCTTGACAAAATGTGCAGCCACTATAAGGATAATAATAATATACTGCCAACATCTTTTCTCCTAAATTTGACAACTGAGAAGAAATGGACCAATTATTTGAAAACTACAAACTATCAAAACTCTACCAAGATGAAATAGATAATCTGAATAGTATTAAATAATTAGAATTCAAAATTTAAAAGTATACAGAATAAAACTATCTTCAGGTCCAGATGGTTTTCCCAGAGAATTCTATTATATATTTAATGAAGACTTAATACTAAATTGACATAATCTCTGCCATAAAATAGAAGATGAGAGGACACTTTCAAAAGCATTTATGAAGGCAGTATTATCCTGATCCCAAACTTAGACAGTAAAAAAAAAAAAAAAATACAAAAATTATTTATCATCTATGATGCAAAAATCTTCAACAAACCAACTTAATTTAACAATGTATTATGAATCTGCATAATTGAGACTTATTCCAGGTATGCTAGGCTTTTTCAACATTTCAAATTCAATGAATGTTATCCAACATAGCAATAAGAAGACAAATCACATGATCCTATCGATTGTAGCAGGAAAAAACATTTGACAAAACCCAACACCTATTCATAATAAAACTCTCAGTAAGTTACAAATGGAGGCGGAACTACATTAACTTGATAAAGATCAAGTAGATGAAACCTAGATCTAATTGCAAACTTACTGTTGCCATATTTAATGCTTTCCCTCTAAGATCCCACGAAGAGAACTGAAAAGACAAACTACAGGCAGCCAGAAAAATATTTGCAAACTCTTATGCAAAAGGTTTCTATCTGGAATATATAAAGAACTGTTACCACTCAACAGTTAAAAAAAAAAAAAAAAGACAATCCCATCGTAAAATGGGGGAAAAAAAACACATTTGAACAGACCTTCCACCAAATATAACAAACAGATGTCAATTAAGCTCATGAAAAGCTTTCACGGTCATTAATCTCTGAGTAGTTGCAAATTGTAAGCAGAATGACAAGGTAAAGGAAGGAGGTGGGCTGTGCTAGAAGCACAAAAGAGAGCAGCATCAGGTATGCTTCAGGTGATGGAAATCTCCTGTATTTTGACCGTGTCAATGCCAATATCCCAGCCATGATGCTGTACTATAGTTTTGTAAGATGTGACCAATGAGGGAAAATAGGTAAAAGGGTCACAGTCTCCCTCTCTATAGTTTTTTACAACCGAATGTGAATCTACAATTTTCTCAGTGCAAAAAGTTCAATTAAATACAGAGCTAAATGATATATTTGTGGAGCACACCTCTATCTCCCTAGCAAATATTTTAAAAAGAAACGAAAGCAATGATAATTAATGCTGGAAAAATCAAATTTTACTATGCATAAATTCTACACAATATATTTTAAAAGATGGGAGGGATGTAAGAGTAGTTCAGTGGTAGAATTCTTGCCTGCCATGTGGGAGAGCTGGGTTTGATTCCTAATCCATGTGCTTCCCAAAAACAAACAAATAAGCAAAACAAACAAACAAACAAAAATTCAGGGCGGCTGCCGTGGCTCAGCAGGCAGAGCTCCGACCTGCCGTGCTGGAGGTCTGGAGTTCGATCCCTGGTGCCTCCTGCCCATATACAAATTAAAAAAAAAAAAAAAAATCAACAAATGATGCTGCAATAATGGGATACTCAGACGGAAAAATAACGAATTGTGACCCCATCAAAAATCATACAAAAAAAAAAACATGGGAAAATGTCTCTGTTTAACAGACCAAATAACAGACATACAACAATAAATATATACAAGCTTACAATTTTACAGTTGGTCAATTTCTTATAGAACAATAGTGTTATTTATTAATGATGTTAAAGAAGGCTGAATTAGCAGATATTCACTATTTTTTAAAATGAACTCTTGGCTTCAAATAAACTTGGCTGCCACAAACAAATTGATATATACCTATATAGAGGCAAAATATTTAAAGCTGCACATACTATTTTTAAACTCAGTTTATTTGAATTGACTTCTATATCAATAAATATATTTATACATTTTAGTGTTTTGTGACAGTTCATTCATAAATTTTTAAATTATTTCTTTAAAGCTAAATATTTATATATATTTTTATTTCATAGAAGTGAGTTTTTTCAAAGGATTTGAACTTTTAACAGGTTTTTGAATTTATTATTCAATTTCTCTTTCCCCATTGTATCTGAAACTGGCTACACCTCAAGTCCTTGCCATAGAGGGAGGGTTTTTTCCTCACTCCCTCCCTTCTTTCCTCTTCCCCTCCTTTCTTCCTTTCTTCCTTCCTTCATTTTCTTTTCCCTTTCTTCATTGTCAATGCTACTGGGATATATCTTAATTTTTAAATTGCAATTTGGGTGATTTTTCTTTAGAATGAATATCCAAAAGGCATTTGTTCATTTATAGTTTTCTTTTATGATGGTTTAATAACATTGCCTTACTTTAATTTTTTACACATTCTATATATTTTGGGAGTGTAATATTAATCTTTGTTGGGTATATTGAAAACGTCCTTAGAGAAAGATCCAGTTGGGGTTCTAGTGACTTCTATTGTCAGTTGTGTGGTGATCCAAATATCACATGCTCATTGTCACTCTCCTGGAAGCATCCACACAGGGTTTCTCCTTTAACATCTTGGATAAGCTGTGAGACACTCACACTTCAGCAAATATATTTCAGTACCTTCTCAGACCAACTCTGGAATAGGTTTATTTTTTACAATTTAATACTACTGCATTTATATCATAACAATCATTTTATTATAGACTGGGCTGTTCATTAATAGTATGGGCTGTTCATTACAAGAATGCTGAAATTCAATCACAATTTAGCAAACTATATAGGTGTCTTTAGATCAACTCCCCCCAGTCTCTATCAGTGTAAGGTAATGCTACTGTAGGACTAAAAGCATTAACATACGCAACATATGTGACCACATACAAAATGGAAACATTTTACATAAGCATATATTATGGTCACTTATCCCACCCAAGGTTTGGTTCCAGTGTTGAGACTGATGACGCACCCACATCAAAAGGTCATGAAAATTTTGCTTCTTATGAACTGAAGTCTCTGGGGAGAGTAGAGCAGTGTTCTTAACCAGGCCCAGGGTGGCTTGAAGGAAAGTGACCCTTGTTTTTATTGTGGTTAGAGAGCGGGGCAGGTGCTTGTGGGGTTCAAATCTCCTGCTGGCAACAAAGGACAGAGCATCCAGACAGTTCATATGTGGGCACAAGGAGAAGAGGGAGGAGTGAAATTTAAAATATGTCAGCAGTAAAACCTAAGATATGAAGTCCAGCTCTTTTCAACATAGTCCCTTCTATTTGATATGTGTGTAAGTGCTATGTCTTCCTACTTTATTTTAAGCTCCTGGAGAAAAGAAACTGTGTCTCTTGTAATCTGGTGACTGCAAAGTTATTAATATATCTTCTATGTCCACCAATAGCTGCCATCTATGTGTAAAATATGGATTTTTCCCTGTCAAGTATCTAAAAGGCAGATCACAGCTCAAATCTCTCTTCCTCAGACTGTTCTACCATAACTTAAATTCCATCTAAGCACTCTGCCATAACTGTATATTTTTATCATATATAACTTACTTTTCCTATTTAATTATTGCTTTATGTATTTATGTTTTCTTTCTGCCAAACAAACTGTGTATCTCAATACAATTTTTGGATGGTGAGTTTAGAGATAATTAGGCCTCATGGTGGAAGCATAAATGAAATAACATTACAAAACATGAATTTATTAATTTGGTCTTAGGCAAATATAGTTTGAATATTTTAACTTCTCTTTGGCTTTGTTTATTGTCTTCCCTATATGACTTGGCAGAAGTAACTGAAGATTAATCTTACTTTTGTTGGCTTGGTCTCAATAAGTTTATAATTTCTAGTTAGTGCTATACTAAAGATTGCTTAGGACAATCTCAGAACAGTGTGTAGAGGAAATTATAAAAGAAAATTCATCTTTTCAAAGCATGCTACCATTTGACCAGGATTAGCCAAGACTGTTAGTAATTTTGAAACTGTCCCTTCATTTATTCATACAGTCTTTCAAGAATCATCAATTTTGAGTGTTTACTTTGTATAAGAACCAGGGAAAGAGAAATGAGCATGAAGACTCTTACACATTTAAAGGATAACTGCAAGGCAGGCCACGGTGGCTCAGTGGCAGAGTTCTCACCTGCCATGCCGGAGACCCGGTTCGAGTCCCAGTGCCTGTGCATTTAAAAAAAAAAAAGGATAACTGCAATGAGATTAAAAAAAACACTAAGATTAATAGCAACTTTTTTGTTATTTATTGTGATGGTTACACTCTCGTGTCAACTTGGCCAGGTTTTGATGTCCAGTTATTTAGTCAAGCAAGCCCTGGTCTGAATGTTCCTGTGAGGACATTTCCTAGACCTAATCAGTTAAGTTGAGTGCATCTATGCATGATGACAGCCACAATCAAATGAGCAGCCTGTCCTCAACGATGAGAGAAGTCTCATCCAATCACGTGAAGACTTTAAAAGGAGGAGTGATGATTTCTGCAATCAGAAAAGAGAATGTCCATCTCTGTTTTATTTAGCCAGTCATCTTTTCCTGTGGAATTCATCAAAATCTTTCTTTGACGTTTCCAGTTGCAGCCTGCCCCGTGAAATTCAGACATCATCTCTGTAGTTGGGTGAGATAATTTTTAGAAAAATATTATAATATTTACAGATATCTCCTGTCACTTCTGCTTCTTTAAAGAACACTAACTTACTCACTGTTGAGTGTGATATTAGTATGTATATTGCATATTGTTTTGAGTGTTGCTTTAGTTTGTTAAAACTGCTGGAATACAACATACCAAAAACAGAATGGTTTTTAAAAAGGGCATTTATTAAGTTGCAAGCTTACAGTTCTAAGGCCATAGAATGTCCAACTAAGGCATCCACAAAAAGATACCTTAACTCCAAATGAAATTTGGGGTTTCTCTCTCAGCTGGGAAGGTGCATGGTCACCTTGCTTTCTCTTTGGGCTTCTTCAAATGGCTTCCCTGGAGGCGTTTACTTTCTGCATCCCCAAAGGTCTCTGGCTGTGTGGGCTCTCAAGCTTTTTCCAAAAATATTTCCCTCTTAAAGGACTCTAGTAACCAGCTCCATCTGGAGTAGGTAGAGACACATCTTCATGGAAACCATCTAATCAAAAGGTACCACCCACAGTTGGGTGGGTCCCATCTCCATGGAAACAATAACAAAGCTCCCAACAAACAACACTGAGTGAGGATTAAAGGACATGGCTTTCTGGGTACACGACGGTTTCAAACCAGCACAGGTGTTAAGCACTGAATTTATATAAGTTAAATTAAGCTTAACAGCCCTGCTGTCTTTTGTTAGAATATTAAAGGTTTAAATTTAAAAAAAAAAAGTTAACTCATGCACATAAGACAAAAAATTTGAAATAATAACTCATGGACAATTTTAGTTTAAGAATTTAAGAAGTCACGTTAAAAAATAGGAAATAAGCATCTCCCTAAGTAATTCAACTTCTTTCTGTCAAATATGAGTAGCATGTCTAAACATGCACATATTCATTTATCTGTTTTGTTATATTCTGTAAATAAAGAAATAAGCTTGACACAGCCTCTATACAAAGTGTCTCAACACCTAATGAATGAAGGAGAACAGTAGCTAAAAGGTTACTTAAAATAACTATGTTAGGTAGAATCAAACACTAGGAGAGTAAATATAACTCTCCTTTAAAATATGTCAGCAGTAAAACCTAAGATATGAAGTCCAGCTCTTTTCAACAGAGTCCCTTCTATTTGATATGTGTGTAAGTGCCATGTCTCTACTACTTTAAGTTCCTGGAGAAAAGAAATTGTGTCTCTTGTAATCTGGTGACTCCAGAGTTATTAATATATCTTCTATGCCCACCAATATCTGCCATCTATGTGTAAAATATGGATTTTTCCCTGCCAAGTATCTAAAAGGCAGATCACAGCTCAAATCTCTCTTCCTCAGACTGTTCTACCATAGCTTAAATTCCATCTAAGCTTCTATCTTCTGATAGAAGGAGAAGAATGTGACCTATTAGTCTGAGATGATGAGAAAGTGGCTAGCATAAATGGCAGATTCCCAATACTGATAGCAGATTAAGAAACTCTCATGCAACCTATCTTTAATTCTAAACATTGATTTTTAGAGAAACATATACCCAAAAATTAAAAAAAAGAGAGACAAACTACTTATTCCAACTTAAATCAAGGGTAATTTCCTATTATTATGTGACATTGAATTTGGACAACACTCCGCCTACTGATAGTTTTGAGCTTTAACTCATTTAAGTGGGAATAACTGCTTAACAGTAAGAAGGCCGATTTTATCTCCTCTCTTGCCTGCACCTGCACTCAGAAGAGTGAGCCTCTGCTCTGACAAATCAATTGTGTATCCTCCTGAACAAGACTGCTAAAGTAAGTCCTCACTCACTTTTCTATGTCCAGGGAACAGACACAACTCACAGGAATGATAATAACTTGTTGAGATTGTGTTACAGGTCAGTGCTTTACGTAAGGAGCTTTGCATGGTTCGTTGATTTTCTATTGAAAGCTCTTGACATATAATTTTGTATGAGGGAATCTGGGACTTAAAGAGGTGAAGTGAGTGATGATATAACTTGCCCCAAATAATCACATAGTTAACAAGAGAAGTAGCCTGATTTCACCACAGTAAAACTGAATAAATGCGGAATAAATAGGGGACAGACTAAATGCGCATGCCTCCTGGGAAATAAAGTTAGCACATCCAAAAACAGTATTGTTGGCAGAAAAATGGTCGTGAATAACTAAAATTTGGGGGATGAACAGGCAAGGAAGATCATTTCAGTTAGAAAAAAAATAGGTGGATATAGGACAGTGAAAGACCAATTTAACAATTAAAAGTACTAAACTTGGATTCCTTTTTAAGGATACATTCGTGGAAATGGAATCGTAAGTTCTACATGATGTTGGAAATACTTTGAGATGGTGACCATTGCTCTCACAAAAGACCACCAGGAGAAAACACTATTATTAAACAAAGCTAGGTTTAGTAGACTTACTACCATAAGTAGGAACAGCAGCTTGGCAAAGCCTTAGTGGTGTCTCAGGAGGGGAAAGTTAGGAGACAACACTTATAAAGTTTTAGAAACTGGTTGTTTGATATTGAGACAGGACTTGTGATGTATGGAACTGCTCACGATTAGGCAGAGTTTAGGCTAAAATGGCTTTGGACTGATGGATAAAGTGAGGTTATGGTTTTAATGTCTTTCTTAAGTAAGCTATAAGCCTTGATAAGAATGCTATTTTAATTGTATCTCCAAGAACAGATAGAGGCTTGTTCCTGGCAGTTTAACGTAAGGACAAGTTTGCTGGTCTAGTATTGTTCAATGCAGGGACAAGGAATTATATTGATTTCAGTCTTCAATAAACATTCTCAAATGACTCTAAGTGAAATTCACATCATTTTATATTTTTCTACATTTATTCTTTCGAGCTTTATTGTTGCAACTAATCATATTTGTGGCTGGATTTAAGGCATTTGAAACATTATCTATTGCTACTCATTTTGACATGCCACATTGCTATATATGGTTTGTAACTCCTGCCATTTTCTTAAAATAAACCCAAACCTCATACAGTAAATGGTAAACAATGTGGATCATTAAATTTGCAGAAATTATAATTGTTAAAAATATAACTATGCATACAAAGCATGCTTTTCTAAGAAGAAATATGAAATGAGAGAAAAAATATTGAAAAATGAATCCCCTAAACTTCAGGACAAGCATATGAGTTTCTCTTATGAAGTCACTTTTGCAATATTTCCATTATAGCAGTTCAACTGCCAGCAAGGATTAGGGAGCGAAGATGGCTTTGGCCTATTTCCAAAATGAGCTAAGGTATTGAATCCTTCATTTAAGGAGCCGTAGCAATATTGGACAGATGATGATGGAGTCTCTTCCCAGTGGAAACACTTGAGCTGCATCTCTCACTTATCATTCTTGGGCAGAGTGACTATCAGAAACAGCTCTAGGAGATTAACCAGTTTGGCCCATTTTATCCAGGCAGAGCTTTGTGGCAGGTATCAAAAGAGAGACAACTAATACTCTTAATCCTCATGAAATATAACCTAAGGGGGAGAAAATTTTACTTTTGTCTAGAAACCTTTGAAGGTGAATGTTTTATAAAGCAATGTTCATTTCAGATACAGTCTCATACAATCTAATTTTTCTATTGACAAGTGACCTTTCTTACTTAAAAAAGTAACTTCCTCAGAACCCGTGATGATTACAAAATAATGTTTATTCTGTTTTCCATAAGAGTGCAGATAACCCGTATAATCTTTTGATTTAACAGAGTGAAATGTTAAGAATATTAACATTCCTTATTTTTTTAACATCTTGAGTGAATGTAACAGAGAAAGTGGATTTAATGGAGTATTTTCTGATTTTATTAACTTTTTTATTGAAAACTGGTGTGATTTATTTAATATTTTATACTTAAGCTTGCTTCAGTGTTTAGCATATAAATATTTTATTCTTATCTACAAAGAGCACAATCTAATTTTAGATACTTAGGCAGTGTAGATGAATAAATAGAGGATAAAAAGTCATTTATAGTAATTCTAGAAAATGTTAACATTTTTATGTATACGTATATAATTCAATTTTCAGAAATTGAGACAATGCAGTAAACATTGCTTTGAAGTTTATAATAAACTCTAAATAACATTGTAAATATGCAAAAAAGTGAAATGAGTTATGTTTGATGGAGCTAGAAGATTGGATTAAATGACAGAACCATAGGAAAGGAGACTATATCAAAGACTGACCCAATGAACTATTTGTCTACAGACAATAAATGGAAATGTAGAAAGATTAAATGATTGCTCCAAGTGGCACTGTAAGTTCACAGGTCACCTAGATTTACCCTGGGGGCCCCTACTTTCAGTTCCAGAAGTCAGTCTCACACCCCCACCTGGAGCCAGGGCATTTCATCTTTGAACTATTTTCATTCCTCTTAGAAAACAAAATTCCATTTACTTTCCTGAGCAGATTCTTCCTTTCACATTACCAACTCCTCCAAAATCCACTTCAAAATATGTTTGCCTTTTTTTGGAAAGCAGTAGTAAAAATGTTCTCATCATGCAATCTTTCAAGATTAGGAGTTCTTGGCAACGTCCATTCAACAAACGCCAGCACGGAAGGTTTTTGGCTCCCCGTGTCCAGCATCACCTAGGTGTTTGCCGTACTCACAAATGGCAGAGCATTATGATTATTCTACATTTATATCAGTCTTAATTGAAAAATGGACTCCATGTTGATATTGCTGCATGCAATAAATTATTGTCTAGTCAAAAAACAGAAAATACAATTAAAAAAAACTGCATCAGTTTTCTCATTTATTTAACTTGTTCTATTACTAAATTATATTTCTGTGGTTTGACTATACATGTATATATACATACATATACATAAATGTTTGTGGTGTTTTTTCTCTGAGTGATTTTAACTTTCTTCTGTAGGCCTACCTATGATTCTCTATAATTAGCTTGCATTACTTCTCATGAGAAAGAAAGTGAAAGCTAATAAAACACAAATGTCTACAATCATTTTTATGACTATAGTAAAATATTAAGTGGATTATGTGTCATTATTTCTTCAACTTCATTTTTATCTCCTTTTAGGAGATACCACCTCCATAAATCTTTTTATTAACATATCAAGATTTGTTTATCAAATCACTTTTGATTGGATATGTGATCTTTCCCCTACTTAATAAACGTTATATACAATGAATGGTGAATATCACATGTATGTAGATCTCTGAGAATAGGTTGATTATTTTCTTAGGATGTTGTCATGGTTGGGAACATGTGTCAACTTGGCGGGGTTGTGGTACCTGTTTATCTGATTGGGCAAGTGCTGGCCTGTCTGTTGCAATGAGGACATTTCATAGGATTAGGTCATGATCAGGTCAGCTGCATCCACAGCTGATTCCATTTGTAATCAGCCAAAGGGGAGTGATTCTACAATTAGTGATGCTAAATCTAATCACCGGAAGCCTTTTAAGGAGGACTCAGAGGAGACAGGCCCCATTCCTGCTTCAGCTGGTGAGCCTCTCCTGCGGAGTTCATCCAGACCAAACATGGGGGTTGTCGGCTTCACAGCCTGCCCTGTGGATTTTGGACTGTGCGTTCCTGCGGTCACGTGAGACACTTTTATAAATTTTATATTTGCAAGTGTTCCCTGTTGATTCTGTTTCTCTAGAGAACCCTAACTAATACAGATGTATTCTTTGAAAAGGGGAACTGAATCAAATTTGTACACTTTTTAAAGATTTTAAGAACTTACAGTACTTTGCACAATCCGCCTGCAGATTTTTCTCTTACGATTGACACTTTCTTAGTGAAGTCATGTGTTGAACATTTCCTAAGGCCGGTATAAACACTGGACATTATTATTGTTTCTACTCTTTGCCAATTTACAATGAAAACATTATTTCATATTGTCACTTTGATTTATAATGAATGTAAACATTTCATATGCTTATGGGTATTTTTCTGTAATGACAACTAACCGTTTAAAGATATTAGTCCATTTTTAAATTGAGGTTTACATTTTTTTGTCAATTTCTTTAAAGACATGTTTAAACTGAGAGAGCATTCTTGCTATAATATGTTGTATTTTTCTCATATCATCTTCTAATCTCTGGGAAGATTTTTGTGTTAAAATAGAGATTAATTGTCACTATCATTCTATTTTTAATGTGTTGCAACTTTCTTCTATTTATGTCTCAGATTAATTTATTTAATCTGCCTTTAAATCTTCGGGTAAAATATAAAGTCGTGTTCTAACTCACTTTTTATAAAAATTAATATAAATTTAAATATTGATTTTTATTTAATTCTGTTCTATTTATCCATCTGTATCTGCTTAATTAATAACTTTAATTATTGGAAGAAGAAGAAGGAGGTGGAGGAGGACTTGACTCCATTGTTTCAACTTAACTATTTGCAAAATTTTTCATGTTCTTCCTATGTATAACTATTATTAAGGTAATTCCATTAAGTTCACAATAATAGATACTGGTGGTGTGATTTTGAAATAACTGCACATATTAATTTGGGGTGAATTGTATCCTAAACACATTGAAAGACTTAGGGTTGATTCAGTATCAATCATTTAGCATTTCTATATCCAAATTCATAAGTAAAGTAACATTAGACATTTTGTTTTTAAATTAGTATTTGTGTTGTATTTGTTCATCCTTTATACATGCATATCAATGTTTGGTGTAAGTATTGAATACATTTTGAAAATCATTCTGCTTTTTCTTATCTCAAGAATATTTAAAGTAACAGAGGAATTACCTGTTCCCTGTATCTTGGAGATTCTTGGGTCTGTTGATTTGTTGGAGAACATTTAATAGGCATGAAATTAAGGAAGAAAGCTGTAGACTGCAAAGAGAATGCGTGATAGAATTCAGACTTTAAAGTTAATGACACATGAATTCAGAAAGTTAGGTGGGTAAAATTTGGCATAATCAGTTTATTTTTTAATTGGACATAATACCTGACATATATAGATAGTGGGAATCATAAACATGTCTGGCACATATCAACGTTTTCTCATTATTATTATTTTAAAAATTGTATTTTATTGAGTCCTTGAATAATAAAAGTCACCAAAACTGGACTATTCAAAAAATATGAGCCAACCAATTCTAGAAATTTAATTTATATAATCAATAACATCATAAACAAGGAGAAAAATTGCCATCATATATACAAAGAAGATTTTTCCTGAAAAAATACAGCATTAATTTTGCATATAAATTCCCATTCAGTTAGATTATAAGTATGCTTTCTGTATACAAGAAGAACAACTATTTTAAACTAATGCCCAGAATGACTCTTAAATAAAAAGCATTCAAGTGAAATTTCCATTTGGCGACCAATTCTAAAATAATAGTTCTTCTTTACACCAGTGATAATCAGTTACAAAATATAATTGGAAATTAATCAGCATTTACTTTAGCAGTAAGAATGTTAAATGCTTAGAAAAATATGAGCACACATATGAACAATTTGCATCCAAAATTATTCAACTTTGGTGAAGGAAATAAAAAATTTAAGTAAAAATAAAGAAAGACTATGGTGCTAAAGACTTTATTTTCTCCAATTAATTTTCAAACCAAAAGTAATATTAATCAAATTCTGGCAATCATGTTGTATACTCTATCCACAGCTTCTCCTCATTGAAATAACCTTATCCTTCAGGAAACAGCCTTCCTACCTCCATCTGAGGAGATTAACCATGTTTCCCCATTGAAAATGAAATGGAATAATCTTACAAGGAATTATGATCATTCTTCGTGACCCAACCATGCCACTCTCTTTGCTTCCAGACCTATAACTAGTCCAAAGCCCAACAGACCCTGAAAGATGATGTACAAAATATTACCCATGAGGAGGTCACTACATGATTTTTCCAGGTTATACAAACAGAAATCAGACGGATATGT
Organism: Myrmecophaga tridactyla; assembly: GCA_004026745.1. NCBI lineage: Eukaryota > Metazoa > Chordata > Mammalia > Pilosa > Myrmecophagidae > Myrmecophaga > Myrmecophaga tridactyla. The sequence goes on along the minus strand of PVIY010008823.1, from coordinate 53,856 downwards.
GTGGGGATGAATATTAAGGGTGACGGATAACTGTAGAACGAATGTAAAGTTAGATGAGACTGAATTTATTGATATGGGTCCAGTAAGCAGAGATTCTGGATTCAATATCATAGCTTGAAGGGTTAGAAAGGACTCTAACAGTTTGTTTTTTTGATTGGCTGAAACATGGACCAAAAGTGATCTACACTAAATGCAGTTGAAATGCTAGAATTGCCTTGGTATAATGTAACAGATATCCAAATGCTAATGGATATTAGAATGTTAAACTGGATTTATCATGCAAAACTTGCTTAACCACCTGAGGAGTGTTCAAAGCACACTTCTTTCACCATGACTGCAAGAAATAAATATGAGACAGGAGCCCCAGCATCCTTGAAATGTTGTCCGGTCACTGTTCTATGTATTTCAGATATTACGATGCTGCCACTGACTTGGGATACCTAAACACAATGGGAATGATCGAATCCTGGGTTGTCTGGAGCCAAATGGCAGCACTTAATTTCCAAAGGCAAGGTGGCCATGCTTATCATAAAGGACAGTGGATTCAAAGCAGCAACCAAAATAGGCTGACTCACAGAGACCTGCAGTGTTGGTTAGTTGATCACGGGCTCTGCTTGCAAGTGAAGTAGATGGCCAATTGACTAAATTCTTGATTGATCCATATAACCAGAAAAGATCCTCATATGGGGTGTCCTCACATCCTGCCAGCCCCACCCCCAGTCCATCAAGAATTTAATAGTCCTTAATTCCTTGTGGAAGCCCACTATAATCTCAAAGGAGAAGTATGCATTCTGCAGGCATTCTCCTTTCTTGCCTGGAGATAATGACTGCTCTTGTAATTAAGATATAAGAGAAAAGAAGAGTATTTTTCTTTTCCTTTTAACATGTTAAATGGATGTTATTTAGGATTTTTGATAAACGTTACTGGATCCTACAAAACCTAAAATGTTCCCCAAACTGTGTAAACCCAAACCACAGATGTCCAAATTTATGAGAGCTAGTGTTGTTGATGGTGATAGAAATCTGGAAGAGAGATTAGATTAGCAAATTGAAATTGTATGCACATAAAAACCTGCTCTGATGCCTTCTTTTGTCCCTTCAAGGATCTCTCTCTCTCTCTCTCTCTCTCTCTCTCTCTCTCTCTCTCTCTCTTTCTCTCTCTCTCTCTCTCTCTCTCTCTCTCTTTCTCTCTCTTTCCATAGTTGTAGTGGCATTCATGTACCATAAAGTAGTCTGATCTCTGTCTGCTTATTCTGTGTCAGCAATTCTTATAGTGTGGCCCCTGGGCCAGAAATATCTGATTCCAAGGTATTTTACTCTATTATATACTATTACAATTGGAATTGTGTTCTTAATTTACACTCAAGATTGCTCATTGCTAGTATTTAAGAACACAACTGATTTTTGCATGTTGATCTTGTACCCTACCACTTTACTGAAATCATGTACTAGCTTTAGTAGTTTTCTTGTGTATTACTTGGGATTTTCAATATATTAAATCATATTATCTACAAATAGAGAAAAGTTTTACTTCTTGTTTTCCAATTTGGATACCTTTTATTTCTTTTTCTTGCCTAATTGATTTAGCTAAATATTATAGTACAATGTTGAAAAGAAATTGTGAGAGTGAGCATCCAATTCTTCATTTCTAATCTTAAGGCTGTGATTATTTCACCATTGAGTATGATGATAGCTGTGGATTTTTATTAAATGGCTTTTATCATATTGAAAATTTCCCATTAATTCTTAGTTTTCTTTTTAGAGTTTTTTCAATAAATGGAGTTAGATTTTGCCAAAAGCCTTTACTAAATCTGTTGCAATAATCATGTTTTCCCCTTTGTTCTGTTTACTGATTTCTCCTGCAATTCCTTCTTTGACCCATTGATATTTTAAGAATGGGTTGATTCAACTCTATATGTTTGTGAATTTTCCAGTTCTCTGCCTGTTACTGATTTCCAGCTTCATTCCACTATGGTAAGGTAAAGTGTTTTGTATAATTTCAGGATTTTTAAATATACCGAGACTTGTTCTGTGATCTAACATGTGGTCTGTCATGGAAAATGTTCCATAAGTACTTGAGAAAAATAAATGTCTTGCTGTTTGGAGATGTAATATTCTGTATATGTCTGTTAGTCTAGATCATGTCACATTATTCAACTTTTATGTTTCTTTATTGATCCTCCTTCAGATGTTCTATTAATGGGAGTGTTGTATTGAGACCTCCAGCTATTATTGTGGTGATGTCTATTAATCTGTTCAGATTAATACATGAGCTAGTGTTTGCCTCATGTATTTTGGGGCACCCTGGATAGGTGCATGAATATCTATGATTATTATTTTTTCTAAGTGGATTGCATATTTTATTAATATATATTGTCCTTCTTTGTCTCTATAAAAGTTTTGCATTTAAGGTCTATTTTGTTTGATATTAGTATAGCTACCCCAATTCTTTTTTGGTTACCCTTTGCATGGAATATCTTTTTTCAACCGTTCACTTCGAACTAATTTGTGTCATGGAATCTAAGGTGAGTCTCTTACATATAGCATATAGATGGATTATACTTTTTCATCCATTTGGCCAATCTGTGTCTTTTTAATTGAGGAGTTTAATCCACTAACAGTCAATGCTGGTACCATAAAGGCAGTATATACTTCAATCATTTTATACTTTGGTTTTTATATGCCATACCTTACTTTTGTCTCACTTTTTATCCTTTTAGTTATCCTAACTGATAACCTTCATGTATAAACTCTACACCAAGCCTCTCTCTCCTGTTTTTTCCTTTCAACCCACAGAACTCCCTTTTGAATTTCTTGTAGGGCAGATCTCTTATTGACGAGCTCTTTCAATTTCTGTTTATCTGTGAATATTTTGAACACTCCCATTTTTAAAGACAGCTTTGCCAGATTCAGCATTCTTACTTGGAAATATTTTTCTTTCAGTATCTTAAATATATCATACCACTTCCTTCTTGTCTCCATGGTTTCTGATAAGAAATCAGCACTTAAGCCTTATTTCAGTTCCCTTGTATGTGGTAAGTTACTTTTCTCTTGCTTTTTCAGAACTCTCTCTGTCTTTGGCATTTGACATTCTGGTTAGTGTCTCAGAGTAGTCTTTTAGGATTTATTCTGTTTGGAGTATATTGCACTTCTTGAAGACCTTAAGACTTGTCAATTTATTCAGCTCTTTTTCATCTGGTTCTTGCCCTGGGTATGCAGTGAAATTGTTAAGATTGCACTATTTCTGCTCAAGGATGACATGCAAATCCATGAAGTGTTCCATATTTAAAAAGAAAAGAAAAAAGATTGTACTATTTATGCAATTGTTTCACCCCCAGGAGAAAGCTCCCTTTCCTCTATTCCTTCTCCAAGAATCTTGATCTGTTCTGTTTGTTTTATTTTGCCCTTCTTGTATATATGTTTTATTCTCCTCTCATTGCTTCTAGCTGCTTTTGCCTGGAGGGCAAATTCTGGGAAGAGGATCACCCCAGAAAAAACTTTCCCAAGTATGTACTTCCCAGCCAAAACAAGGCCAGTGACCCATGGAGGAGTACAGACTAATTCCAAAAAGTTCTGAGCAGAGGGTGAGGAAAGCCACCCAAAAGCCTTTTTGTTGATTCTTGAAAAGTATACTTTCCTGGTTTTCTCAGCAGATAGTGCCCTTCAGCAAACTGTTCCCTGCAGCCCTATGGAAACCCTGAGTCTTTAAACCTCCACTGCCGTCACCCTTATCAGGTGGTCCCTGTTTGGGGTGAGCTAAAACAGCAGTACAGAGCCAAGACCCAGCTAAGTTCGCTGATCAAAATCTGTGATTTGGGAAGGAGGGCTTCCACACATCCTTGCATCTGCAGTAGCCAGCCAGGGGCCAGATCTGAGAGGGCTGACCTGGAGACTGTGGTATAGGTGCCAGTGGCCACCATGGAGTAAGTTATTCACAGTTTTTTGTTTTTTTTTTAAATCACAGTTCCTGAGTCTTTACACCCCACTCTTCTCTCTCTTCTCTATATGCTTTGCAGAGTTTCCCTGGATTCCAGAGCCCATAACAGTTATTTCAGACAGTTTCTGCCTGTCTATTACTGTTTTTGGAGGAGGAATTAGTCCTGAAGCTCCTTTTTCTGTCATATTCTCTAAATGTTCTCTGTGCTTATTTTTATGCATTTGAATTTTAAGCCAAATAAGCAGTAAAGACCAGCACTGCAAATGAAAAATGCAATAATACTGCATTTATATTTACCCATATATTTACCCATGCTAGAAATCTTTATTTATTCATACAACTTCAATTACTATCTAGAGCACTTCCTTTTCTACATGTAGGAATACTTTTAGCATTGCTTGTAGGTCTGATCTACTGGTAATGAACTCTCTCAGCATTTGTTCATTCAAAAATGTCCTAATCCCCTCTTCCATTTTTGAAGGACAGTTTTGCCAGCTGTATCATTCTTGGATAGCTTTTTTTTTTTTCATCATATCCTCCCACTGCCTTCTGTTTTCAAAGGTTTCTAATGAGAAATTGGATGTTTGTCCCATTAACAGTCCTTTTGTATGGATGCATCACTTCTCTTTTATTGTTTTCATGTTTCTTTCTTTAGCCTTGGTATTCAGCAGTTTCTTATAGTGTATTTCAGTGTTAATCTCTTTGTGTTCATCCTACTTAGTGTTTGTTGGGTTTCCTGAATTTATGTATTCATATCTTTTATCAATTTGGGAAGTTTTCAGTAATTGTTCTTTTTTTTTTAATTATTTTCTGCCACTTTATCTCCCTCTACTCCTTCTGGGACTCCTTGATAAATACATTTGGTACACTTGATGGTATCTCAAGGTTTCTGAGGATCTGTTCTTTATTAGTAGTAGTATTCAATTTCTTTTCCCTTCTTCAGATTGGATAATTTCAATTCCCTTATCTTCAAGTTCTCTGATCCTTTCTTCTGTCTCATACAATACAGTTGACAACCTCTGCTGAATTTTTCATTTCAGTTATTGTAATCTTCAGCTCCAGAATTTCCTTTTATTTCTTATTTGCAGTGTCTACCCCATTATTGAAATTCTCATTTTCTGCATGTATTGCTTTCCTGAATCCTTTAATTACTTGTACATGTTTTCCTTTAGTTCATTGTTCCTATAGAGGAGAATTGACCTAAAATATTTTATTTGAAAATATAGAGACTGACCTTCTTTCAAAATAGTTTTTATCACATTCCTTTTTTTAATGACTGGGTCATACTTTTCTGTAACCTCAAATGTTTTGCAATTTTTTTATGGATAACTGGATATTCTGAGTATAATTTTGTGGCAACACTGGAAATCTAGTACACTCACTCCTCAATCTGCCAAATCATGTATAAGAAAAAGAAAGGAAAAAGAAAAAATAGAAAAGCAATAATGAAAGAAGGATGAAAAGAAAAAGAATAAGAATCAAAAAAAATATTAACAAACAGACAAAGCTTCCTCAAAGAAAAAGGTACACTGTCTCTCTGTCTCTCCATGTCTTCTGGTAGATGCTGATGGTAAGACAGATGCTGCTGCTGTTGAGGTTGAAACTAAGGTCAACATCTGCCTTGATTCTGCAGGACCCCACCAGACCAAAAGACACAAAATAAAGACAAGAAAAGAAAAACAACCAACCAAAATCTATATATATATATATTGCCCTCTATACTGATAGATGTTGGTGTGAAGCCTAAAGCTGGTGCTGCCAAGAGGGCTGAAAGCAAGGCTCACATCCACGCTGGGTCCTCTCGGTTCTGCCAGATCAAACAACTGAAAGTGAAAGAAAGAACCTTAGTCAATAAAATAGTTAACATGTCTCTTTGCAGCTGGTAGATGCTGATGTGGGACCGAGAGTTGCTGTTGCTGTACAGAGGGCTAGAATCTAGGCTAGCATTTGTGCTGGTCCCTCAGGAATCTGTCAAATCAAAGCACACACAGCCACAAATGAAAGACAACCAACAAAATACAGGTTCCCTGGCTCTTTATGTCCAAGTGGATCTTAAGTCACTGCTGCACAGAGGACCAAACCAAGGCTACAATTCATACCAGGCCCTGAGAGATTCACCAAACCCAGAAACACCCATTGCAAGAGAAAGAAAACTGATGAAAAAAGGTGTCCAGGCTCTTTGTGTCCTGATGATGCAGGTCAGATACAGGAAACTGCTGCTGCCCAGAGTGCCAAAACCAGGGCCAACATCTGTGCTTGTCCCTCTGGGTGCCCCCAGACCAACCTCAACTTTCAACACTGACTTTTGAGGGACAGGCTTTCTTCTGTCAACCTTTCCCTTAGGCAGCTGCTCCCAGAATCCAGGCATGTTTCCATCGCCTGTGCAGTGGTCTGAGTAATGGAGGTTGGCCGCTGGTTCATGGTTTCACTTACAAAAACTGAACTCTCAGCAGCCTTTCCCTTTGTCTGGCAATCCAGTGTTTTTTTTTAAAATGACCAGCCTGGTTCCAAGGTCCTCCCCAGTTAACTGGCATCCACTGTTGCAGTGCATTCATTTTACTGGTGGAGAGAACAATCTATAAAACTTCCCACTCCACCATTTTGCATCTGTGCTCTCTCCATGTTTATTTTTCATTTGGTTCATATTTTATAATTACTAATTTATGTTAGTAATAACCATCAGGAATTGTGGTTAAATCTCTTTAATAAAGTAAAAATTATGCCTTCATTGTCAATGTTGGATTTGTACTGAGTGACTTTTACCCCTAACTGAAAACAATGATCATTCTCCAGGTGAAGACCTTGTATCATATTCTGAAACATGGAATAACATTTTTTATAGCTCAGCTATAAACCATTCTACATAGGGATCCATAATATGAAGGCCGACAGTTTGTAATATAGGGTTTAATTAAATTGTGCACTGCTATAATTAAAGATTTTGAGTTATTAATGCATCACTCTGGCAAACATTTAATTTTTATCTCACTGGTGAAGCCCTTATTAAAATAGGATATTAGGACAGCTAAATAGAATTTGCTGCAGGAACGGTTTGGATTTCTAGATGTAATTCAGCACAATGCATCGCAGTGATCATTTTCCCTTTAAATAGAAAAAGAGGACATTTGGAACTCAAGAAAATGAGCACAGTCTGAGATAAGAGAACAATTCCATTTTTTAAATAATCACTATTCAAGAATAGTGACAGCAACTTGGAGGAGGAATTTCTCTAAGTGTTCGGTGTTGGAAATCTACCTATGCTCACCCCAAAACAACCTGGCATTTTAGTCGTCAAAATTGAGCCTAAAGTTTCAGGTTATTTTGTATTTTGTGTAGTATTTTAGCAAATGTATGCATTCATCTGCATCTACAAAGGGCAAAAGCACAGAGGCATCATTAACCTGCTGATTTCCAGTTTCCCTAATGTACTCATGTTAGTAAAAACATCACCTGTACTCTTTCATCATGGCATTCTGGTTGACTTTCCTAAATAGAGGTATTTTTCTTAGCCAGCATTCCAATGCAGATCCTGTGATATTATCATTTCTTGGATACTTAGAGTCTAGGATCTGGAGTGCGGAATTGCAAAGCCCAGCATTTCCCAGAGAGTGTTCTAAGGAACACTAGTTTTAGGATTTGATATGCCATAGAGCAAACCTAAAGTTAAATAAAATTGGTAAACATTACAATCTCCATTCTCCCTTTTGCAACAAAACTTATCCAATAGTGTATTACAAATGAGGCATTCTGTGGTTAAGGGATATAGGGAACTTTGTTTATTTCAACATTTGTCAAGCTTAATTTACCACAGGGCCTCTTTTTTTTCCCTCCCTGTAATATCCTTTAACAACCTGTAGAAATACTCTTGCATAGAGCATGCATTGCAAAATGTTGCTGTAATGAAAAGAGGGCTTTTTTGGCATTAAGAGACCCCAGATCAATCCTGCTTCCACTATTTGCAAACTGTGGGAGCTTAGAGAAATTAATTAAATGCCTGAAGATTCAGTTTCTCATCTCTAAAATAAGGTTGATAAGTATTACACTGGTGTGTTGTAAGGAATCAATGAATAAATAAGTTCAGAAACTTGGTAAACTACAAAGTGCAATTGAAAAGTTCCAGTGAATTTCTTTGTCTCTTATTTATTGAGGAGTTTCTCATTAAACCTGTGAGTTGTCCAAGCCCTGTTTTCTCTTTTATTCAGTCTATGTATTTCATTGAACATGACTCAGTATGCAGATAATGACGGGAGAAGGAAGGTACCAGGAAGACTAAGTTTACTGGGCATATTAAGGTAGAACGGGCTTGCTTTGCTAAATATTTATCCCCCTGACATGTTCAGGCAGAAATATGTTAGAATATTGCACATGAAATTTTGTAAGAGGCTAGTTAATATCCTTCTAACTCAAAGACACTTTGCCTTGAAAATTTGCAATAATGCCATAAACCTATATAAGCTATTCACATATCCCAGGATGAATAAATGTTGGCAAAGGATGCAGGATACAATGAAAGAAAAATACATATGCCCGTAAGTTTCTACTAACTAGTAACACTAGTTTTACTATAAGCAAAAAAAAAAAAGATTTATTTTTATTATCAAACAAAAATTGAAGTCTAAGTCAGACTTTTAATGTAATAACTTATTCAAGTTTTGACTTGGTTTTAGTATAGATATTTGTAAAGAGAGAATATCAGAGAGATAGTTTGTTTCATTTAAATGAGTTTGAGGGCAAACCCATGATCTCATGGAGATGAGAATCTTCTTGGAGAAACTAGAATAAGAGTTTCTGGCCTCCAATAGATTGTCATATTAATACTTATGACCTGGACCAGACCCCCTGTCAATAAGCTAATGGTAAAGAACACAGAATCCCTAATTTAAAAAAAATGAATGCTTTCAACAAAATATCATTGGTCCATGAAGATTGCCTATTACAAATAGAACTGGGGATTATATATTTCATAGAGCACCACAGGGTAAAGAATGGGAAATAGTCATGTAGGCACTGTATATTCATGTAATTAACAGAGTATGGAATTGGGGAGCTCCCAAGCTGAAATAGCTTTCTCTGTATGGATTGAATGTGCACCCCAGTTTGAGTATGTTCTTGGTCTTTGTCCTCATTCTGGTTTGGATAGACCATTGTAAATAGGATACTGTGAAGATGTTACCTCACTTACAATGTGCTCTAACTGAACTAGGTTGGACTTTAGTTTGGATTACTGGAGTCCATTATAAGAAGAATGAAATTCAGGCATAGAGAAATCCAGGGGAGAAGACGGAAATCAGTGGAACCCAGAGGAAAAAGGAGATGCTATTTCCCTGTGCATTGCAATGTGATGGAAAAGTCAAGGGCCATGGATTACCAGCAGCCAGCTCTAGAATGTAGTCTTTGCGGGAGAAAGCAACACCTAGATTTTGCGGGAGAAAGCAACACCTAGATTTTGGACTTCTCCTAGTCTCAAAACCATGAGCCAATAAATTTCCACTGTTTGTACCAACCCATTGTATGGTATTTATTTTACTGGCTTTTAACTAAGATGCTCTGTGAATGAAATATTTGCATACATCGTTTAGAATGCATCTGTCAATCCAATAACATAATGCGTCTTACTTCAAGAGAAAGTTATTTCTTGCAAACTATGATTGATAGTTACCTGCTTCTTCAAACAGAAATGCTATGTTTGTGCTTGAATCTTTTGAATTGTTTGTGAAAGTATTATGTTGGATGAAAGTTATCATTCCCATGAGACTATTTTGACAATTCAACCCTTATGTTAACGGAAGGAGAATATATCTTTGCTATTTTAACATCATCCATGGCCACTCACCATCCCTTGGATGAAAAACATGAATCCCAATTCACTGTTCACTGCAATGCCCTTTTGATGCCCCACCCAAATCTATTGAATTAGAATCTCTGGGTATAGAATGTTTTGCTGTAAGCTCTAATGCACTTATGAAGCATCATACTTTTAGGGCATCAGTTATAACCTGTGCTTTTTATCTGCTTCAATTAGATAATAATGGTTTCACCCAGGATACATAGTTTATGCCAGAAACTCTATCCTTCATATACTATAGAATAGCAAAACACACTGAGAGAAATTCACATATTTTTATACCCTAGGAGGTGATTGATAGAAAATTATTTTTGTCCAAGATAGTCATGTCTAGGATTTAACAGAGTTTTCAGGAAGATGAACCTAATGATACTTTAAATGTTTTGCATTTTTAAGAATTTAAATATTGAAAAGTGGCCCTGCTATTTGGAGAGAACATAACAGATCAAAATTTCCAAGCCTAACTATTATAAATGTTTAAGTTTGCATAGCTTGGGAAATTGTCTTCACTCTTTGACTTCATTCCTAAAACATCTACAATGGTGGCAGTATTTATCAACCTTATAAAAATCACATACTTTAAAACTCTAGTGCAATATCTTACTTGAATCATCCCTATTTAAATGCAAATTTTAGGTTCCATCTGTCATAAAATGAATTTTTCAATGAAAAAGAGGTGTGTGTTTTTTAATGCTAATGGCCTGTTTATCCCACTACATGACTTGGCATTAATATCTAAGCACAGGAGGTTTGTCTGTAGGAGGGGATAAAAAAGATAGATGTACAGGAGAAATACATAAATCTTCCTGGGGTGGGGGGGCAGCAATCTACTAAGAGAATATGAAAAAAGTTTTTAAAGAGGAATTCTGCAAAAGATCTCTCTTAGGAAACCTAATTCTATTTTATATTGAAATATAAAATAAAATAGCATTAATGACTGCAATTTCCTAAAAAGGAAAGGATTTGCAGTTTTATAAATCTTCTTACTACAGTGTAAAGAGTTTATAGCTGGGTTTGTTGAATTCAAAATATAAACTGCCGATTTCTTTTCTTTTTCTTAATGGCTTGTATTTTAAAAGTAAATATTTAGTACTGTACCTGTATTAAAAATATTTATTGAAGGCCTATACAGTACAGCATACAGAGAGTCAGTGTAAAAAGGGAGGCTGTTATAATTTGTAAACACTGCTAGAATGCAAAATATACCTGAAACAGAATGGCTTTTAACAGGGGAAATTTATTAAGTAGCAAATTCACAGTTCTAAGGCCATGAAAGTGTCCAAATTAAGGCAACACTATAAAAATGTCCAAACTAAGGCATCCAGGTAAATATAATTTGGCTGAAGAAGGCTGATGACATTCAGCTAGAAAGGCACATGGTGACATCTGCTAACTTTCTCTACAGGCTTCTTCAACAGCTTCCCTGGGGGCATTTTCTTTATGCATCTCCTAAGGTCTCTGGCTGTGTGGACTCTGTTAGTTCTCCTGGCTCTTTCTAAAATGGTCCCCCTTAAAGTGCTACAGTAAGCAACCCCACCTTGAATGAGTGAAGACATATTTCCACAAAAAGCATCTAATCAAAAGTTACCATCCATGACGGGGGGGGGGCACATCTCTGTGGACACAATAAAAAAGATCCCACCCAGCAATATTGAATAAGTCTTAAATAACTTGACTTTCCTGATGCACACAACAGATTCAAACTGGCACAAAGGCTTAGCTGTGTTTTGTTTCCTCTAGTTTCACTCAGGTGAGAAACACATTTGCTGCACACTTAAAGAAACTCTTGCAATTCCAGTGACAATTCTAATGCAACAAAAAATAAGAGTGATGCCTCAGTCTCCCAAAATGGTATGATTTGAAATAAGATAAATTGTCTTAGGCATGGGTGATTGGTTCAACAATTTGTGGTCAAACAGGTATGCTCCAATACTCTTTTGTTAAATGTGAAACATGGCTTTATTTGAGGGGGATTAGCTTCTCAAGTGACCAAAATGACCACTGTTCACAATGGTTAAATTATTCATCAAACTGTTTTCAAAAATTAAACTTGGACCAGGTTCTGAAAATGCAAAATAGAGGAAGATCAGAAGCAATTGGGGGATAAAGACCTGAAAAATTGAAGTTGGCATTCTTTCTCAGTCTATATTCCAAACTGCTCTGCCTTGGTAACTTTGGCTTGTGTTTGGAATTCTGCTTTTCTCTTGCCCAGCCCTTACTTGCTTATCCCTCTGACTAATATTGTAAACCACTCCCTGTCTTCTTTCTATGCCCTTCCATGATACTGCTACTTTTAAAAATGTCAAACCACAAATATTTACTCAATGTTTGAAAGAGTCATGGGCACAATAGAGGTCAACCAACAATTACAGTTGGAAAGACAAACATCTACTACATATATAAACGAAATGTCAACAATTGTAATAAGTCCCAATAAAGAAAGGGAATAGAATGCTATTGACTAATATAAGAATGGATTCTACTTTAATAATTGGAAATAGAGAAAGACATCTCTGAGGAGGACCTTTCAGTCTGAGAATTGAAAATCAATAGATGTTAACAAAAAAACTGGATGGGACAGGAATTTCCAGGAAGAGGAAAAAAACATGTGAGGAAGCTTTAATGCCTCTTTGAGGATCTGAAATACCAGAATGTCTGACACACAGTGGGGGTTATAGGGATTGAGGCAGTTGGGGTCTGTTGGGTCATGTGAAAGACGTTAAAATTAATCCTAAATCTGACAGGGAGCTGTCAGAAAGAGTTTAAGCAAGGGAGGATTAGTATTTAGTTGGTGATTTTGCTTGCCCATTAAAAATTCAACTTTTTATAGTCAGTACTGGAACAACCCTGTAAAGGACACCCACAACATTTTGCTATCTACCCTGTTACCCATTATCATATGTGGTGTCCACCTTAACATCCAGCAGCCATACATCAAATTGAAAGATGTCATGTATCTTGAATACTAGTTTTGTATTCAAGATAGATAATCCAAAGACAAAATATGCCCTAATTTTATTAGGGTAATGTAGGATAAAGGAGACTTTTGGATTTTTGGAGTTCTTTTCTTTTAAATATTGATGGCAGTATTCAGCTCTGCTGTCCTGCCTTCAACTCCTGTTTGATTATTTCATTACTAAACTTTGTCAGTACAACTGTTCCCACTCCCTCATGCACTCAGAGCCTTCTGGACGCATCTGTGGCTCACGGGCACAATTATTGCATCTTGATCATTGCCTAAAATATTTCATTGCTTCCTGAATTTGCTTTACTTCTGGACACCATACCTAGAAGTAGTGTATTTCTTAATTCCAACTATCATTTAGCATACGTAGAAAACTTTAAAGAATTTGTTGTAGAACAAGCTACAATTTTCAATTTCAAATATCCTTCCAACAATTTCATGTTGTCAGACTGTGCTACATGAAATACTCCAGCTAAATTTGTAATACAAATATTAATCAGATATAGAGTTTGTGTTCCAGGAGCTTTAAATAAATAAAATAGAGATATAACATACATATTTATCCTTTTAATAGAAGGCAAAAAATTATGTGTCTTAAATTAAATGAAAATAATATTCAGGGCAGGGAAAATGGGCAGGAGGCAGGTAGAGAGAAAATTATGTATGCTTTAGGAGCCTGTTTCACTTAAATTTAGACGGGCAAGGCAACTATATCTATGGGTAGGGAGAAAAAGCCGATTTTCCATCTGCAAATATCAAACAACTGAAATTATTTGGAAATAATTTCAAAGTTACAGGAAAGTTGCCAAAATAATACAAACCCATCCAGAGATATCTGACATCTCTCCACCCCATCCCCAGATACCCAGATCCACCAATTCTAACATTTTGCCACTTTGACATTTCCTATGCATCTATCTGTCTGTCTGCCTGTCTGTCTGTGTCTACTTTTAGAATATTTGAGAACAAGTTGCACCCACCATGTTCCTTGAATATATAATGTTTCTATATTCATTTCCTATGTACAAAGATATTAGCTTATGTAATATCCTTCAGGGTTATTACCAAGTTCAAGAAAATTAATGTGGAGACAGAGCTTATATTACATATTTCAATTTTTTCTTATGTCTCCAATAATGTCTTTTTTTTGCTTTTTCTCTTCTAGTGGTAGATCTGATCTAATACCAGGTGTTAAATTTACTTGCTATCTTCTCTTTAGTTTTTCTTTCCTTCATTTTGTTTTCCATGTGGAAACATACATAAAACGTAAATATTCCCATCCCAATCCCCCCAAAGCACACCATCCAGTGGGGCTGATCACATCCACAGTATTGCAGTACCCTTACCACCATCCATTGTTATAACTTTCCCTTCACCCCAAACAGAAAACAACCCTATAGTCATTTTGGGTTGACTCTCCATTTTCACTACCCCCACCACTGGTAACCTGTGTTCTACCTTCTAACTATACGAATCTGCATATTTGCTACTTCTCAGGGATGACCATCGGGCTTAAAATTAATATCTTAAATCTATGACAATTTCACTTTGATACCAACTTAATTTCAGTACCATACACAAACTACATTCTTAAACACTGCCTTCCTCACCTGTATGGAGTTTTTGTCACAAATTACCTACTATAGATTATGAGTTCAAAACCATTGGTTCATGATTACATTTTAAGCATTTGACTTTTAGCTCCTGTTAAAAGTAAAAAGTGAAGTTACAAATAAAAATACATGATAGTAATGTTAATTATATTTATCCTTTTCATTACATAAATGAGAGATCTTTATTTCTTCATGTGGCTTCAGCTCATTGCCTAGTGACTTTTTCTTTCAACTTGCAAAGCTCCCTTTAGCATTCCCTGTGGGGCCCATCTAGTGGCGATGAACTCCCTCATCCTTTGTTTATCTGGGAATGTCTTAATTCCTCCCTTATCTTTGGAAGTCAGTTTTGTCAGAATGGAATTCTTAGTTGGCATTTTTTTTTTTTTTTGCATTCTGCATTTTAAATATATTTCCCACTGCTTTCTTGCTCCCGTGCTTCCTGATTAGAAATCAGGATTTAATCTTATTGAGATTTCATTATATATGACATATTGGTTCTCAATCGCAGCTTTCAGAATTCTCCCTTTTTTTGGTTAGGCAATTAGACAGTTTGATTACAACAAGTCATGGTGTAGAGCTATTTGGGTTTATCCTGTTTGGAATTCATTGACCATCTTGCATCTGGATTAATGGTTCTAATGATTTGATTTCTCCTTTGCTTGGGTCCTTGCTTCCTGTTTCTTCATATGTTTGTGATCTTTGTTGAAACCTGGATATTTTGATATTTTATGATATTATTGCTGGAATTTAGACTCTGAGGTATCTGTCCAGTTAGAAGTTAAGCTTCTGTCCAGTTAGTTTTATGGCAGAGATTTTCTTGAATGCCAGGAACTAATTAAAGAAAAAGAAAAAAAAATACACCATACTTTCCCAGTTTTATTTTAGGTTGGTCTGTTGTAGTCTCTTCTTTAGGGCTTATCCATGGGGGTGGGAGAATAGCTCCAGGTCAAAGCATAGAACCCTACCTAATACTTCCTGTGCATGCCTCTTGTTTGGGCACACATATGTTTCCAAGGAATTCCCCTGTTTTCAGAGAAATAAATGTTCCCTCTTCCCAAGGAAACAGTTTCTTCAATGTCCCAGGTGCTGCATCCTAGCAAACCCTTGCTCCAGGCAGCATGACTTACTGCTCCCACAGTGTTCTGTATGATGAGCCACCTTCTACATGCTGGGCAAGTTCTGGGATACGAGTCCTTTGAGCAACCACCAGATTGGACCAGACATACATGTTCCCATTATACGCATGAGGGTTACTCTGTTTCTTCTGAAAATGAGAGTTGCATCTGCTCTGGAAGCTTGGACCAGCTCCACAATTGTTTGGTAAGGATGAGGATAGGGTCAGCCAGGTCACCACAAGTTCCTACAGTTTTTAAGTTGCCTTTTTCATGATTCAGCGGTCTCCCTGTTACTGCAATCTTTTAATTGTTGTCTGGAGCTTTGAAGAAGATATTTCTGCCAGTTCTTATTGATTGTTTTGTTTCTGTATGAGGGCAGGACCCTAAATTGTCTCACTCTGATATCTTGATCAGAGTGGCATCTAAGTTACAATTTAAGAACTTTTAGATGGTAGAATAATTTTAAAGTAAAATAAAATCTTGCATAAGATAAAAGAAAAATTTGGATGACATCTAATGATGGAAGACCTTGAATGGCAAAGAAATTAACTGTGGTATTTTGGATAATGAATGGAAAACAATTAAAGATTTCTAAACAAGATGCAAATGTCAGATCTGCATCACTTTTAAAAATGAGTAATTCATTACTGATCACATTTACTGTGCATGGTCCTGGTCCCTAATGTTGAAAACATTTATGAATATCAGAGAAGGCTATCTCTGTGTCACCCTAATATCAAGGTAGAAAAGCTCCCGATTTCCCAATTCAAGTCAAAGCTATGGAAATGATTTTGTGAGTTTACCAGGTAGAGTTTTCACAGTGTTTTAGATTCATCTTTTGCACTTTTTAATTTCATAATGACATATTTGACTCTCGCTCATATAGATTGCTTCCTGCCATTTACCTATTTCATAAGATGAATTTGACAAAGTTTTTCTGTTGAGAATTTCTACAGATTCACAGTTGTGGTGAGCTGCTATGTTTGCTCTAGAACAAATCTCTTCTGCTTTTTTTATGCTTTTCTCTCTCTTTCTTCAGTTCCAAGCCATATGGCTCATCTCATCATCAGAAGTCAATGGTGTAGTACGACAGATTGACACAGCTACAGGCAATGAGAATGGGAATCTGGGAAACAAATCATATCAGACCAGCATGCATAAAAACGAAGCTTTTTAACCATTGCATGTCTAAAAATAAAATCTTAGATGGAGATCCTGGCTTCTGAAGCACCGTTTAGATGGCAAAAATTATTTCTGGGGCTGTAACAAGCTATACAGAGCATGTTGCAATTCAGCAGAATGTAGTGGGATCTCAGATACCCCCATGCCTTCACTCTCCTATGCCACCCAGGAAATGTTTGTTTTAGAGGAAGGTCATCTGAAAAGAGAAAACAATTTGATGGTCGGGTGGAAGAAGGCTTTTGGGTCTTCTTCCCTAAAATTTGCACAAAATTTCTTATTTCATACAATGAGAGTTCATGATTCACCTATACTTCTCTGCAATGTATCTATTGGCATATGAAGTTTCTTTTTAATGGATATCATCCATTTTTTACTTTAATTGCTGATGCAGGTTTTTTCACTATTTGTGTTTTTCTGTGTTCTTTTCATTGAGAATATTGAGGGGGCAATGGAAAGGACATAGAAGCATATAAAAAAAACTTCTTCCTCTGTAAATTAAAGAAGAGGTTTTTGAATAGTGCTTGCAGGACAGTGTTGAGATGCTTCAAGGACAGTATATATTTCAGATTTCAAAAGAGAAGCAAAGCTCATTGAATAGTTTATTCTAGAGGTCATCTTTTTTTTTTCTCTCTTTTAAGGTTAATGGTGCTTTTTGAAACTAGAACCCAAAGTTTGAGGAAACATGACCTAAAGTTCAGGAGTAGAGAATCAACAGTCATTTGAAGGCTTTTCCGAAGCACTTATTCTGAAGGAGGAGAAAAAGCTTCTACATCTGTAAAGAAGTAAGGACTATGCTTTCAAAGGGTCCTTTTGAAAACAGAAATGAGCAGAAAATATACTGCTCAGACTCATCCTTAATAAATCATTGCTGGGTGTAACTCCACTCATATGGTTCATAGAATTAAATGTGAAGTGCAGCCTCTGGATCTTACTTTAATAATACTAATCCTAGAAACAAGAAGAGAGGAAAAAATATCCAGAATGTTATTGCTGAGGGGCCTAGAATTTCTTCATGAGCAGTAAAATTTAGTTTCAAAAAAGCACGCTAAGATAATGAGAAAAGCTTGCAGACCATACAGAACTAAAGAATTTCTGTCTAAACCATATATGACCTTATTTTTTTTCTGGAAAAAAACTCATGTGAACCAACTAGCTTTTACTTTCATAAAAGCAAAAGAGGCATATAAACTAAATTTAGCAGCAAAGATGATCTTTTAGTTTTAGTTGTTATAAATGAAATGAAGGATGCTGGAAAATGGTAGGGCATCACTAGAAAAAAGTGTTAAATCTTTAGAGTGTTGGTCCAGCACTTAACCCTATTTATGTGCATTTCTCCATCTCTAATGATAAGAAAAGAGAAGGATGTATGAAACTTGAGTAATTCAGCTCATTTATTCAGTTATCCATGCATGGATATTCATATGGAATATTTTTATGAGAATTTCCTGTATTTTAGTTATTATTGTAGGAGCAGGGAATACATGGTGATTGTGATTGACACATTCCTTGCCTCACTGAGTACATACTGTAGAAGAGGAAGAGCAAAACCCATAAAACTAATAATCAAATCAGATAATTTCAGCATTTGTCAAGCATCAGTAAGTAAATGAACAGATAATTGCAATAGATATTTCTTAAGAAAGGAGATATGGACATGGAGGAAGCATATGTGTGGAAATTGTTGGGACTTGAAAGAAAGAATACCATGATTTTTCCCTGGTCCTGGATTTTCCCTATAGTGTATAAACTTGGAGGAAAGAATAAGCATAAAGATAGTCTTAATAAATATTTTCATGGCCATTTTTTATTCCATGTGGTCTATTCAGATTTCTTATACTACTTACCCTTTGACTTCCTCTAATTTTTTACATTTAAAACATTTTCTTGAGTTTCACTTTTTTCTACACTTATTGATCTCTAATGTAATTCTATAACAGAATTATACCATTATTATTTCAATTGAAGCTTAGATTTACCTTGCTTGGCTCTCTTTTTATATGAACAATACTGCAAAGGAATTTGCTCTTGATTTCTTCATCTTTGAATGAATAAATTATGACATCAACTTATTTAATGTTCATTAATTAGTGATACAAGCTTTAGAATAGTTTCTCAATACTGAGGGCTTATTGAAAAGGATAATTTTAATTTTCACAGTAGTAGAGAACTCTATGAAAGGAATTATATAGGATCAAAAAATTGTGGTTGTAGAATTCATTTCATTACACTAGCACTCAATTTTAATCTGATAACTATCTGTGTTATGCAGGGGAAAAGGTTAATCTATACAAAGTCTGAAGATAAATATGAAAATAAAAGAGACAACAAAACAGCTCCAAAATTATCATGTGTATCAAGTTAATGTGTTTCTTATTGAAGACGACACTAAGTAAAATCATTCTATGGCTCTATAAAGGGAAATAACAATCTGCTAGCATCATTTTCTGGATTTCCAAAAGAAATTATCATTGAAATAAAAGTGAAATACCTCTTTCTTTATATACTGAAATAAAATAATCAATATATTCTTTAAATTGTAAAAAAAGATTTTAAAAGCCTTGATCTTGGTCTATAAAAACAAAATATCATTATTTTGTTATCTGTATTTTCTAACTAGTACACTGTTGGGAAAGAAAATGCAATTATTTTTTTCCCCATGCCTGATTAAAAAAGAGTTGCATTCTACACTGAGCTGAAAAACAAAATCAATTACATACCACAAAATCCAATATAATGGAGTGTTAGAAAAGCCAATATTAAGCATGGCATCTTTCATTAAATATCAGTTAGCATAAAAAGGTGGCATAGGTAGGTCTAATATTATATAAAGTATAAATGGATGATATAGATAGATAGATGATAGATAGATAGATAGATAGATAGATAGATAGATAGATAGATAGATAGATTATGCACTATAAATGAGGCTCTGTTATTGGCAGATGAGCTCAGCCTCACTTGCTCTCTGACCTTATACCACCTGCCTTGGTTCTTGGTTGGGACTGCCTTAGTGATGGCTCATTACATTCCCAAGGTCATAAAGCACTGATCCCTGCTTCTGTGGCTGTTACAGCCTCAGGTGTCACCTGTGAGCATGCCACCCCATTCATCTGAAAAAGAAAGACAACTGGAACCGCCAAAGCCCTGGCTTCCCTGAGACTGCCTAGAGGGGTCCGATAACACAAACAGAAGTGTATTAGTTAGGGTTCTCTAGAGAAACAGAATCAACAAAGAGTACTCACAAATATAAAATTTATAAAAGTGTCTCATGTGATGGCAGGAGTGCAGAGTCCAAAATCTGCAGGACAGGCTGTGAAACTGATGATTCCCATGGAGGGTCTGGATGAACTCCACAGGAGAGGCTCGCCAGCTGAAGCAGGAAGTGCATCATTCATTGCAGAATCCTCCTTAAAAGGCTTCCAGTGATTAGATTGAGCATCACTCATTGCAGCAGATTCTCTCGTTTTACAAATGTAATCAGCTGTGGATGCAGCTGACGTGATCATGGTTTAATTCTACGAAATATCTTCATTGCAACAGACAGGCCAGCACTTGCCCACCCAGAAAACAGGTTATCACCACTTGGCCAAGTTGACACATGAACCTGACCATGACAGTCCACCCATTGTCAACTTGGCAGTTATATATATCACCTGAAACCATACATAATTTCTAAATAAAAAACATTAAAACACACATTTTTTTCTTTCACCTAACAATACTCAACTGTCCTGCATATAACTGGAAATACATTAACTCTCTCCAGAATAGGGTGCAAATCTTTGTTTAATATTCATTCTTAAACTTGATATCTTACAACCTAACTAGTATACAGGAACAAAACAGCATCACAGTCTTCGTTTCTGTGACTGATCACATGGTCATAGCTCATATTTATCACTACCTTCTTCCACTACCCATTCCACGTTCCCTTTACCCTCAGCAAGCACTTCAGCTGGCCATGGTTCTTTGCCTGGTGGGCTGACCCAAGCCTTCATTCCTGAAGTTTCAGACCCATTGGTAGTCCTGCCTGGATTGGACTGTTGCAGTTTTCCATTGATTTTAATCACAGGGCATGATAGTACTAAAAGACGCCCTAGGAGATCTCCTATATTCCAAGAAAACTCTTCTTTACCTCCATTATGTAGTGCAGTCCTATTTCCCCTGAGAGTCAGGGTCAGTCATCCCAGACAATAATGCAATTCCCTTCTTGGCTTGTTGATCAAGGGGCATGAGTAGCCCAAAGTGACCAGGTGGCAGTCATAGATTCCAGTTCAATGTAATCATCTTGTTTCTCCTGGTGGAAGCGCTCCCCATTTTGGAACTAAAACCTGTAGACCAGCAGAGCTCAGGGTCTCAGGGACAGCAAGCAAAAATTTTCCTAGTGGATCACTAGGGGTAATAATGAGTGGTGCCACTCCCATTTCCACCCCTTGGATCCTGGACCCATGGATCCTGACTATGAGAGAAACAGCACCATACAGCGGATGCTGATTCAGAGCACGTACAGCTTCCTGGAGAACATTACCCCAGCTTTTCAAGGTATTACCACCTAGTTGGCAATGTAATTGAGATTTCAAAAGGCCATTCCACTGTTCTATCAATTCAGCTGCTTCTGGATGATGGGGAACATGGTAAGACAAAAGAATTCCATGAGCATGTGCCCATTCCTGCACTTCATTTACTGTGAAATGTGTTCCTTGATCAGAAGCAATGCTATGTGGAATACCATGATGATGGATAAGGCATTCTGTAAGCCCATGGATGTTAGTTTTGGCAGAAGCATTGCTTTCAGGGAAAGTAAACCCATATCCAGAGTATGTGTCTATTCCAGTTAGAACAAATCACTGGCCCTTCCATGAAGGGAGAGATCCAATGGCATCAACCTGCCACCATGTAGCTGGCTATTCACTTCAGGGAATGGTGCCATATCAGAGGCTGAGTGTGGGTCTCTGCTGCTGCAGATTGGGCACTCAGCACTGGCTGTAGCCAAGTCAGCCTTGGTGAGTATAGTCCATATTGCTGAGCCCATGCATAACCTCCATCCCTACCACCATGACCACTTTGTTCATGAGCCCATTGGGCAATGACAGGAGTTGCTGGAGAAAGAGGCTGACTGGTATCCACAGAATAGGTCATCTTATCCACTTGATTACTAAAACCTACCTCTGCTGAAGTCATCCTTTGGTGCACATTCAGATGGGACACAAATATCTTCATCTTTTTAGCCCACTCAGAAAGGTCAATCCACACATTTCTTCTCCAGACTTCTTTATCACCAATTTTCCAATTATGGTCTTTCCAAGTCCCTGACCATCCAGCCATACCATTAGCAACAGCCCACGAGTCAGTATACAAACGCACCTCTGGCCAGTTTTCCTTCCAAGCAAAATGAACAACCAGGTTCACTGCTCAAAGTTCTGCCCACTGGGAGGATTTCCCCTCACGACTGTCCTTCAAAGACACCCCCATAAGGGGTTGTAGTGCTGCAGCTGTCCACTTTCAGGTGGTACCTGCATATCGTGCTGCACCATCTGTAAACCAGGCCCGAGTTTTCTCTTCCTCAGTCAATTCACTGTAAGGAACTCCCCAAGAGGCCATAGCTCTGGTCTTGTCTTGACTGTCTCTTTTGCCAACTCACTCCATGGGTTGGGAGTGTCATTCTGCTTATGGGAATCAGAGTCTGTAGTGCCCTTGAATCCAGTCAGAGTAGAAAACCATTCATAAAACCCATTTTTAAGGTTCTGTTTCTTATGACCCACTCCTGGTACCAAGATGTACTAGTTAGGGCTCTCTAGAGAAACAGAATCAACAGGGAACACTCGCAGATATAAAATTTAGAAAAGTGTCTCACATGACCATGGGAATGCAGAGTCCAAAATCCGCAGGACAGTCTGTGAAGCTGACAATTCTGATGGAGAGTCTGGATGAACTCCACAGGAGGGGCTCGCCAGCCAAAGCAGGAAGAGAGCCTGTCTCTTCTGAATCCTCCTTAAAAGGCTTCCAGTGATTAGATTGAGCATCACTCATTGCAGAAGATACTATCCTTTTACAAATGGAATCAGCTGTGGATGCAGCTGATGTGATCATGAGTTAATTCTATGAAATGTCCTCATTGCAACAGACAGGCCAGTACTTGCCCAACCAGACAAACAAGTACCACCACTTGACCAAGTTGACACATGAACCTGACCATGACAAGGAGCTAGCAGATAAATAGTTTGACCTTTCTCTTTATTGCAAGAAGAAGCAAGTGCTTTATTGGAAATATCTTGCATGAACTGTCAATCAGTAATTTTCTTATGAAATGGTATCTAGTTTTGAAATGCATCTCCTTGTGTTTGTTTTTCTTTCCTCATACCCCCCAGCTCTCTACCATTTCTCTTTTTCCCTCAGTGTGTCCTCTTGGAGTTGCAGCAAGTCATAAAGTATTAGCTGGCAAGACATACCTTAGAATCTGTTTCCTGGGGAACTAGGTAATGACAAACTGCTTAAGTTATTTTCTTCCCTTGAATAACCTCTTGGAAATTTCATAATTTCTATGCATGGTTTTATTGCCTACAAATATTAAATTGTACTTGTTTAGTGATTTTGACACCTTTGTGTCACTTTTGAGAGATGAGGAGAAGAAGAGCAAATGTCAGCTTCTGAGTGGGGAATTTTCTAAAGAATATTATTATGATTATGTAGCCTTGAAATATAAAACATTTTGAAAAAAATTTGATTTGAATGCAAAATGAATCATAGATAGCCTTGTACTACTTATTAAAATTTCAGAGAAATATTTTAATACCTAATTATTATTTAAACTTTGATCTTGTAGAAAAAGTTATTGAGCCAAGTTGAGGAAACTTCTGATTTTTGAGTGATTTTAAGAGACTATACGAATAAGATAAATCCTACTTCTGAAAAAATCTTGGTGGAAGGAGTCCATTAACATGTTTGCCAAGTCTGACAATGGAGGCTGTATAATAAGCTACTTCCCAATCTCTTCCCCCCAAATGATGAGTCAACTTCATACTAGCAAAAGCTCTACACAATGACCTGAGCATAACATGAAGACAGATGTTGTGAATACTGCAAAATAAGTCTACATAAAACTCTAAAGAATAATGAATGCCAGTGCCATGGTCTCACATGCTCCCATCCAAACCAATCCTGTCTCAGATTTTGGTGAAAGAACAAGAAAAATAATTTTAAAATATTAGAAAAACTGTTGGGAGTCTGTGAAAGAAGCTGAGGCTGAGGTGGAACAATGACCAGAAATATTAAATCCATCCTAAATCTGAAGATCCTCAAAAAAATAACCATGCATATGAGACTATGAAGTACATGGAAGGCATTTCAAAGTATCCACTTTAAATACACACACACACACACACACATCATAAAAAGGGGTAGGCTTTATCTAATATATTTGCTTAAAAAGTCAAACAACATTTAAGGAGACAGTCTTCCAAACTCATAAATATGGAGTAGAAAAAAAACAAAAAGAAGAAAGAAACAGACTTCTGCAAATGGTTGGTGAAAAAGAAGGAGAATTGGAAAGCTTTACTTTGGAACTGTGTAAACCAGAATAGAAGCAGAAAACCAAAGGATTCTCAGCCACTCTTCTACTGCCAAAATCAAGCCACACTAAAGTACCTGGATTTAGCTAGACTGACAGAAACAGGTACCATTAAACCAGAAATCTTGAAAAATACCTCAATATAATAAAATTAACAAAAGAAAGATCCATAGAGAAGTATTGAAAGAGAGCAGGAAATGAATTTGCATCAGAACAAGTAAGGAAAACTACCATAAAGTGGCAGAAAACTGTACATGAAATATACATAAGCAAGTATTTTAGGATATGAAAAACAACCTTTAATTAGATGTTCAGCCATCATAAACAAATATGGGCAAAAAACACACACATACACATGAAAAATTTAAAAAGTAGTTGGTTGAATTCAGCAAAGACATGGAAGAAAAAGGTAAAATTATCTCAGAATTGAAAAAAAAAAAACAAAACTCCAAGGTCCTCAGGGGAGAACAGACTCAAATGCAAATTTAATAATGAGTATTTAATGCACTGAAGGAACTAAATGTATAATTACATAAGGAAAGAATTAAAAAAAAGAGATCAAATGGGAAAGTAGTGAAAATGGAACAAAGGCAAAAATGGAATAAGATTTGTATTATCAGAGTCCTTAAAGAAGAAAATGAGAACAGTGGAACAGAGCTAATCTTAAAAATGTAATCCAATAAAGCTTTTCAGAAATAGAAATATCGGAATCTACAAATTACAAGCACTCACTGGATACTTGGAATAATTATCAAGAATGACAAGCTCCAAAACATACCATAGTAAAGCTATTTTATTTCGAAGATAAAATCTTTGAGAACCCAAGGTAAGAAGATCAGTTGAGTAAAAATAACCCAAACCTAAATGCAAATCAGCATTTTCAAAACCATCATGTAAATTAAAGCAACTATGGAACAATATTTTAAAAATCAATAAAGTAAAATGTGAGCCAAAAATTCTATATGTAACCAATCTGTTCTTCATATACCAAATCTCATTTTCAATATATAAGAACTTAGAATATTCTGAATCCATCAGTCTTTCTTAAGGAATCTAATAGAGCAGAAGTCAGTGAACCTTTTTGTAAAGTACCAGAGTGTAAATAGTTTAGGCTTTGTGGGGCTCCTTTAGAACTACTGAATTCTAACTAATGTAGAATAAATGGCTTTGTCTGTGTTCCAATAAAACTTTAACCTTCTATAACGGCAGAAAACGAAATTTGGTCTGCAGGCCACAGATTGCTGATCCCCTACAAGAGAATGAGTTTCATCCAACAAATTATGTCTCAAAACTTCAGCAAAAGGACTGAAGTCTTAAAAAACTATGGCTGACATTTTAAGAAACATAAATGCACATATCAAACTAAAACAAAGTTGGGTTGAAATTTGGAGACTATTTTTAATTGTTATTTAATGTGATTAAGTGAAAATAATACAACTAAAGAGATGATATAAAGAGGAAATGAGGAAAAAAGGAAATCTCATTGTTATATAGGGAATAGGTGGTCATAAAGGATATTGAAAAAAGGGTAAATAAGAAAACAAGGACTAAGGGTATAGAAAAGAATGCAAGTACAAAGTTAACAACTACAACAAGAATATAAAATTTCCTGAAAACTGAAAAAATTAAGAATAAATCAACAGTACACATTATAGAAAAAGATACAGAGCAATTAAACAAAACACGTAGTTATAAAACATTATGGCAGAATTGAGATCCAATATATCAGTCAGAATAATAAATGTGAATGTGCTCAACCCACCCATAAACAGAAAAAGATTTTCAATGTGTTTTACAAAACAAAATCCAAGCATGTGTTATATATCAAATACAAACCTAAAAAAAAATTCACAGAACTTAAATATAAAGAGATAGATAAATGTATACCACATAAATGGTAATCAAAAGCGAGTAATAGGGGTGCAAGAGTAGTTCAGTGGTAGAATTCTCGCCTGTCATGTGGGAGACCTGGGTTTGACTCCAGGCCCTTGCACTTCCTCCCTGTTGAAAAAAGAGAGAGAATAAGCATAGTAATATTGACATAAGGCACTAAAGTATGATTCAAGCCTAAACATTCTTCTCAAGTGTCCATGTTCTATTTAAAGAAAATAAAATAGGTCAAATAGTTTGTCACAAAGGAAATATTTTGAGAAGAAAAATGTATGACCATGTTCAGAGATACTGAGAAATTCTGCAACAAAATCCAATACTGCTTCCTGATAAAATAGTAAAGAAAACAGAAGTTGAGGGTTATAGTCTTAACATAATAAAATATATTTACCTTAGTCCTAAAGCTAGTGTATAATGTCATTAAGAAACACTAAAGGCATTTTCGCTAAGATCAGAAATACCAGAAGTATGTCTACTACCTCGGCAACTCTTCAACATTGTACTAGAGATATTAACCAAAGCAATATGAAAACAAAAGTCAATTAGAGGCAAAAGAATGGGTAAAGAAGAAGTAAAACTATCGCTTTCTGTAGAAGTTCTGATGGCTTACCTGTAAAACCTCCAAAACCCAATGATGTATAAACTTCAAACAATACAATCATTCTGTGAAATAAAATGGTATAAAATTCACATATGTGCATGGAAAAATAAATAATTTCAAATAAAACAAATGGCAAATAGAGAACATGATGGTAAATAAATCCTTTTAACAATGGTGACAATGAACGTTAAAGACTTAGGAATAAGTCAAAGGGCAAATATGCAAACCATATATGGGAAATGTTTTAAAATCTCCTAAAGATGTGAAATTTTATTTGGGGAAACTGAAAAACATTCCTGTTCTGGGATAGGATGATGTAACATCATAAAGATTTCAGTCTCCTTATTTAATTTATATATCCAATGCAACCTCAATAAAAATAACAGCAAACAAGTTATAGAGTTAGAAAAGTTAACATTTAAATTCTTATGTATAAAATAAACATGCAGGAATATTCAAGAAATTGTGGCAAAAGATAAACTACAAAGGGTGGTTAGACATACCATATATTAAAACATATATAATTGAAAGAGTATATAATTGAAAGAGTATAGTAATGGGACATGAATAAATGAAATGACAGAATAGAATGGAAAGTCTGCAATCAGACCCAAGTAATGGAAAAAGAAGTCACAAAAAAGAACTAGGATAGTCTGAAATGAAGCTAATTTCATTGTTGCATTTAGTTGGAACACAACATATCAATATAAACTCTTGATCTGTAATAGATTGACTAGACAGTAAGAAAGAGGTTCTTATTGAAAAACACTATTATTAACCTGCAGAACCTCCTAATTGCCAAAGCTAGTAGAATGAAATAAATGTCCATGAGCCCATACTGGTAAAAATGAATAAGTGGCTGAAAGGGGCAGTTCTTCCTTAGAAATGCAAAATACAAAAGGAAATTTTAAACAGTTGGTAAACACCACAGTAATAATTAAAAGGCAAGATCTATGGATGGACATTAAGATAGGTCAGTAAAAAATTGAAGGAAAAGATAATGGATTAGTTTCAAAGCATATACCCAACTTAACTACTAAGGGGAAGAGAGTTAATTTACAGGGAAGTAACCTCGAGAAAACAGGTAGCAGCAGGGTCATGCCGTCAGTAATAAGATATATCAACATCATTAACCATGGGATACATTGTATTGAGAAAGAAAGACATACTGTTAATTCTATGCTATTGCTATCAAAAAAGCATACCTCAGGGTGGGCCACAGTGGCTCAGCAGGCAAGAATGCTTGCCTGCCATGCCAGAGGACCCGGGTTTGATTCCCGGTGCCTGCTCATGTTAAAAAAAAAAGCATACCTCAGTCCATTCAGGAGAAAACATCAGAAAAACTCACGTAAAAGACATTTTATGAAATAGCTGATCAATACTCTTCAAAAGTGTTAAGGTCATGAAAGATAGAGAAAAGATGAGGATATATTATAGGCTGGCAGATGACATCCTGGATAGAATCCTGGAAGAGCAACCAAATTATATTAAATGTAATTATATATGTATATGTATATATATTCCATACACAATGTGTGAATGCATATATATTGGGAAAAAAATGGTGAAATTAAAATAAGTGCTTTAGCTAATAATTTTATACCAGTAATATTTTAAAATTAATTCAAAATTTAAAAAAACGATTGGAAAAATAAAAACAAAGACTGTCCTTATTCTGATGGACAGAAAAGGGATGGTTTGTGTGATGCATTCCTCCTATTAGGATGAGGTGCTAAGGAACACCTTACAAAGATAGCTTTTCTAAAATAAAAAAGGTTGCAGATGGTCTTCGGCGAAACACAGTCAAGGTTGCATCATAAGTACGGCATCCCTTGTTGATCACATGTATTTGGAGGAAAAAATGTCTACACCCAAAGGATACCCTGCACTCGGAGGAACATGGAAAAAGTGGCAAAAACAAACAAACAAACAAACATATCCTTGTTTTTATATCTAATAATTATTCTGTTCTGTCAAAAGTATCTTTTTTTTTTGTTCTTCCAGAAAATTTGACTCAATTTAGTTTTACCATGGATGATAAATAACTTATGGATGCTATTTCAGTAGTCTTCTAATTTAAATTTCTGTAACAGTTTCTTCATCTTTATTGTGGAATTCTAGGATCACAAAAGTTTCTGGATAAATATTCCATTTGTTAATAGCTTTCTTTCTTTCTTTTTTTTTTTCATTTTATGAAATAGAGCAGGAAAGATATGTAGAAGATTGGGTATAACAAATAAATATCTCCATGACATCCTAGCATTGTACAAGTACAAATGTACCTGCCAAACCTCGGAGTTTCCAAGGTGACAGTAATGTGTCTCTACAAGTAGGTGGACTCCATATCACAGAAAAAATGATAACTTGTTACCAAGAGAAACAGAGTCTAAATTAATCCTCCAGAAATAACTAACAACAATGAGTGGATGTTACCAGGAGCTATATGCCAGGGAAATTATGAAATCTGTATTACTTTTAGACCATGTATTGAGAAATGAATTGCACAAGTCCAGGGCTAATTTAGAAAAGATCAAATGAATAGGACACTGGAGAAACACATTCTTACAATATAATAATTTGGAATGTGAGAATAGTAAAATCATCAAATTCAAGGCCAGTCCCTACAAGAAAAAGGAACACTGTAAATCAGGCAGACTTTTCACTAGATTTCGTGGGGGCTCTGTTCAAATATCTGTGTTAACGGTCCTCTCACTGAATTGCTATAGCTCTACCTATTCTCTCTCTGCACTTAGTCACGTTCCCAGCTTGACCAATGCCTGGCACAAAGAAAGCACTGTGTGTGCTTAAGGGTAAAAATAATACAACTAGTCATTTCAGCAGATGCTTCCCAATAGTTATTATTTTTAACTCTACTCTCTTCAAAAATATCATTCTGCTTTAATATAAAATGTTATGTACATTCTCTACAATAATTTGGAAAATTGTATGTTTATATATATGTGTATGTTTGCCTTCATCTCTATATATACACGTTGAGTATATTGAAATTAGCTTTTGCCTTTAAATCTTAACATGAATATACTTCTTGTCAATAAATATTCTATTATATTGCATATAATTACTGTACTTTTTATTGCTCTTTTACTGTACAAAAAAAGCATCATACTCAAGCATATTTTTTTCTTCTTTACTTAGGTCACTAAAAATATTTGGCAATTATATATAATTGTGGAAAATTTTTGAGGCTATATCTGAGAACAATTGGAACTACAAATCTCGATGGCATATTTCAATGTGGAATTGCTTGGTTTAAAGATGGATATATATTTCCATTTTTACATCCCCACATCATGGAGGACAATATGTTTCTCAATTTTGATGGTTAATTTTATGTGTCAGCTTAGCTGGGTCATTGCACCCTGTTGTTTGCTCAAACATTTCCTCATTTTTCCTATGGAGATATTTCATTTGACCTGAAGTAAAGGCAATGTCAACACCAACTCTTCCGAAATTTCCAGCCTACCGGCTTTCCCTAAAGAATTCAGAATCAAGATTTCAACATGTCTTTCACCAGAATTTATAACCTGTGGTATACTCTATGTAATTTGGACTTGTCAATCCTCTCTGTCATGTGAGCCAATTCCTTATAATGAATATCTTTATAATAAGGAATCAATAGTCTATATTTATAAATATATTTTTATAAATCCATATATCCTATTGGCTTTGTTTCTTTTTTCCTCTGGATTATCCTTACTGATACACCAATTAAATGCAATGGAACACTTATCTGGTCCATAATGCTTATTTGTGCTGTACAAACCTTTGTTTAATAGTCACATAGCATAGCCATAGAAAGAGGAATCCATACTCATCTATGCCCTCTCTGATAGAGAAAAAGAGTTGAATATCTACACAGATGCTACAGAATAAAAAAAAAAATACCCATCAAAGTTCCAAAACCAAAAAGAGAGTGAAACCCCAAGTAAATTTAAACTTGTTGCCTTAAAGCATTGTGGAGCTATCATTACTTTTGCAACTTGTTTACGAATACAGAGGCTTGGCTAAAGAGAGGTGATCATGTGAAACAGAAACAGGCAGTTCCCTGGTTGTTTTTGCAGTGGTGCTTCCTATCGTAAACCCCACCAGTGCTGCCTGGTTCGCCTGGTTTAAAGCGTGGCTCCTGAATTTGAGATACTTTAAACTTCTACTCTGTCCAAATTTAATTCTTCTATGTTGCATTACTCATGGTTAGCAACTCTACTAAAAGCAAATAGACAAGAAAAACACAAACAAAAATATTTTAAGATTATTCCTTTAAGTATAAATGGCTCATTAGGGATTAGTCTGCCATGCATCCAGAGAATTTTGCTTACTTCTTTTCTCACTGTGTAATATCATATAATGAATGACATCCTGGCACTGAGAAAAGAGGTTTCTGAAGACATCTGTGTTTGAACCTGTGTGCTGCCTTTTGTACATCTTTAATTTTTGGCAATACATTTAAACATTTTGAATCTTGGTTTCTTTGCCTGTAATATATAGAGGTAATATGTGTACAGTATCAGATATATAGTAGACACTCCCTAAAATATCTTTGAAATATCTTTAACATCTATGTACAAAATAAAACTGCATAGCTAAGCCATTTCATAAATTGTCCAAAGCTGTATAATATTGTTATATATTTTACTATTTCAGTATAAGACTATTTCTAGTAGCATAGAAAAGTAGAGAATTTTGTGGGATATTCGGGAAGTGGGAGGAATGTGTTTGTTTATTTTATTGATTTCCCCATCACATCTTATCAATGCCATTTAAAGTAATGTATTGAGTTTATACCATTTGCCCAATACTGGTCTGATATTCAAAGGCAAACAAGACACAATTCCTGTCTTGGAGACACTGACATCTGGTGAAGGGGATGAAAACAGAAATAATCAAGAAAATGTTTTAAAGTGGCCATAGAGATGTAAAAAGCAGGAAAAGTTTGCGCATCAGGCAGTGAGAAGAGTCACATAATTAGCCTAAAACACAGGGTCTCATTGAAAGCTCTGCAGGAGCTCAGATCGGCCCTGGGTTTATTCATTGTTCTCCTGCTGGGCATTCTGCTGGTGGAAAGGCAGGCCAATTTTTTGTTCACGATCAGGCAGTGCAAACTTCAAACCTTGAAACTATTTCCATAGTTTACCCCCTTTCAATATCTCCTCTAACTTTTGCATCATCTGTCTCTACTTTGTCTCTTTTACTCAACAGGAACAAAAGGATGGGTGGTTGTATAACTGAAAATGATACAGCACTCACTTTTCACCTACTATTTGTTGGTACATCTTTATTTAATATACAGATACATCATATCAGGAAGCTCCTTTTTCCAGATGTAAACATTTCTTCAGGAAACTAATATGGTGGCACTTGTAAAATGCCTATAGTCAAAATTTTCCCAAATTAGTCTGTTTATCCTTTTATTTTTACCTGCTGCTTCACGAAAGAGTAAATGAGGAGCATGAGAACCAGTAGCTTGGAGTCTGCAGCCAATTTGCTGTGTGACATTGGGTAAGACGGGTCGAATATTTGTGTCGCCTTTTCCTTCTGTATAAAGTGTGTTTTGCTGGTGGTGGCAGTGAGGCAGGGCAGGAAGATCTAGCGAAAATGACCTGCCATTGGTGAATTAATCTTCAGGTCCCTAAAAATAAAACCTCTGCTCAACTCTCTCTACTTTACTCAGTCTCGCCACCTGGTGGTACGGACGATGTAACTTCAAGCAATAAAGGTCGCTGAGAAATAATTTTTGCTTCATTTATCATGATTGTATTCAGTGTTGCATCATGGCAAAATTTTTTTATCTATTGTTCATGAAATAGCATAGTCATATAAATTACTTACCTTTTAAATAACAATATACAGTACTATTCTCGATAAAATACTGATAGTGTTTTAGAGTAGGTTGAGGAGAAAGATAATCTCTTTTTGGTGAGCTTCTACACTTAAATTATTCTTTACTTCAAAACTCCAGTATCCTGTTGTTATTGTGTGCAGATTCCCTAACTAAAAATGTGAAAATATTTATTATTCATATTGTGTACATGCTATGTTAAGGCTTGTCTCTTGGTATGGAAAGAAATCATGATAGAGAAAATGGAGTTATTAATTATAGCTTGAGATTAGTAAAGACATAATGATGTTGAGTTGGGGCATTAACTTATAATGATAATAAGTTGCCTGTATAAGTTATTAAGGGAAACATCCACTACTTTCCTCTCCCAATTCTTGATGATTTTCAAAAAATAGCACCTTTTGTTGTTTAAATGTTCCCTTTCTCTTTAAAAAATATCCAACAGAAGTCAAAAAGTTCTACCTCTGACAATGAGCATGGTTGCTATGGAAATAATTATGACTTTTGGTGTGAAAAGGATAAAAAAGCTGGAGAATTTGAAATGCTAAGAAATAAATACACTATTATCATGCAAAACTGCTTGGTAGAAAGAGACATTTAAAAGTATATACTGAATTAATCAGAATTGTTTCTAAATAGAGGATATTCCAAATCTTTAATGTTTTGGCAGCTTTGAAGCTTCCAGAAAGTGCAACAAGTGAATAGAACCATACATAGGAGTATTTTATACTAGCTCAACAGTTACTTATATGCAGAAGCAAGACATTTCAAAAATTTGACTTAATTTTTCCTAAGAAAATGTTGAATACTGAGGCTGACACTGTTCAGATACAGAGTAATCAAAAATTATATATATTATTTTCCATTCTAGGTTATGATTTTACTTTGCCACATCAGTATTGCCTTATTCTTACCATCTCACTTCCAATACTTCTGAAATAAAGTCAATTTACAGCCTCTTTTTTTAAAAATTATATTCATTCAAATATGAAAGGAACAAGTAAATGAAACCACTTTCCACACTCCGTCTTCAACAGGCAACTTCTATTAAATGCACTTTTAAGAACTGTTCATATTTACTGAGACTATATGTGTGTGTTTCACATATATTTTAATTGTATAGAGATTTTCATACTTACATTTATTTTCCTTAATAATATATCACTAAGCTTGCCATGTTAGGAAGTAAGGATTCACACCATTTAAAATGGCTATATAGCATTCAAATTATGGATTCACTATAGGTAATTAATTAAAACATATATGCATACTAAGAATTTTGAAATAAAAATATAATGAACACATTGCAGAAATAAATGCACATATATATTTATGGAAACATTAAATGGAATCACTTTACAGTTTTGTAAAGCCTATGCTAATATACACACTTTTTGGACATGCAGAATCTATTTTCAATACCTGGATACTAAATTACATCATGAAATAAATGTTATTTAAATTTTAATACAATGTCTAAAATTGACCTTCAGAAATACTGATACATTTCATAATCCCATTTACTATCAGAAAGGAAAAATTTCTGTTTTGGTACTTTAATTAAGTAAATAAATATTTTTAGAGTGATCACCTAGCATGAGGCATTTTATTGGGTATAAGTCATGAAATAGTTAATAAAATACTCAGAATGGATAGTTCAAGGAGGATAGATTTTTAGAATCTCAAAATTTTTGATGAATGTTATGATGACAAAATCCAAATTGCTATTGAGATATGTTAGGGGTTCTGACACCCACAAAAATATTTTTGTAATAAATGTGAGGAAATTCCATATATGTATTCCATTAATATACGATGTCTCTTACTTTTCTCTACATAACATTCTCCTTCTTGGAATCATACTTTGCTTGCTGAAATAGCGTGAGCCAACTTGTTTGAGAATGCGGGTTAATCGTGCAGCTTCTAAAATTCTGTGCTTTGCGACCCACAGAAATCATCAGTAATGTCCCGCAATGAATCGGGACAATAAATTAGGAAAGGTAAAATCAGTCCGTCCTGTGGGGCTTTTGCTACACTTAGGTGAGTGATCGCTCATGTTCTTTTTTCTCTATTGGTTAACTTTTCTCTTCACAATGCAGTATAATTTGCAGTTACCCTGCCCGTAACCATAAAAACCCATTCCAATGAAAAGAAAGTGGCCACAATTGGGGAAATGGCTGCCACACGTGTGCAGGGCACCCTTCGCCCCGTGTGGAGGTGCCGGTGCACGCGGTCTCATAGGAATAACCACTAGTAACAGTGGTTGGCTCAAACGCAGGAAAGATTTCCCTAAATCGGTTGTTTCAGATAAAGAACTTTGCCTGGCGTATGACAAACGTGCACTAAACGCAAGTTTTTTTTATAGCGATTATGCAAATCCCCGTACAAAGTTGCAGGTGGTATTATAAGCCTGAGTCCCATACCCTTGAGGATACTAAGGATTAAAAAGTAGATTAATTTGTCCAAATATCACACAAAATAGGAAGAAGCAAGACAATGCAACTCAGGGGTTATTTTCCTTTTAAAACTAGCTCTCCATTCCTTTCCGTATGCAAGTCATAAAAGTTAATAAAAATTCCTTGCATACTTTTGATGTTTGAGCATTGTTAGGCGGCGATCATCTGGAGCCTGTGTTTTAGTATAAAAGGCTCATAAATGAATGAAAACTAACTGTCCATTTTCCTAATTTCTTGTAGGAGTTGATTCACAGAATTAAATATATAAGCTATGTACTGACAAACGCGTAATGCATCTGTGTAAAAATCTTCATTCACTTTTTTTTCCTGTTAAATTCATCCTCTGAGTTTTAGAAGTGCATGGGTGGGGGTGGGCGGGAACAGGCAGTGGTGTGTTTTAGTAAAAATAGAATATGTTCTTAGTCACACAGATCTGGATGCAAAATGTGCTTCTGTCATTAACCAGCCGAACACTAATAGAAATGTCTTTTTAACTTTCTGAATTTGAGTCCTCCCCTGTAGAAAAGGAATTAAAATAGCTTTCCCATATGTTATTGTGAAAATTAAATGGTAGCTTAGGTTTCCCATGGTCAATTTAAAAATGGTTTAGTGTGTGCATTTTCTGTTTAAACATAGATTTTCATGAATTTATGAACTGCATGATTAAAAGTCAAATTATAGCTATGCTTTAAAGAAAATAATCCACTATGATTATCAAAATGATGGTAAGCTAGGAGTTATTTGCCTTTTGAATGAGCTAATCCAAGGTCAGGTAGAGAAAAAATAATGTGTTATTTGGCTTTCTTTAATTTTGTACTGTGTGAACACAGAGTCCTTAAAACATCAGATTTAATTTTGGCAAAAAAAAGAGCTATGAGCTGGCTATGAGCTGATGCAAGCTATCGCAATTGCAAACTACAATATCTATGGAAAACCAGAAACTATGAACATGCAAATAAATCCTGAAAACTCAGTCTTAGGGAGAACTTAATCTGCAGTTTTGGCACATCCTCTCACTAAATGGTATACAGTACTACATTTGGGAAAACACATGTAGAAACCCACTTAATGGTGATCCCTAGGGAGAAACGTATTCTCTGCTTCCTCCATTTGTAACCCTGGCCGGGAGGCTCAGAAATACAAATTTTTCTACCTCTTACTGCTCAGAAAGGTAGATTTCCCTTTTAGATGTCACTTTTCTTTATCTTTTATGTATTTCAAAAAACAAGAAAGCAAAAATATAATAGTTGATGGCGCTTCTTTTTCTTCCCATTTCCCCTTTCTCAAACCTAGTACCTTTTTTCTCTAAATTAGGGACAAGCATATCTGTTTTACTGGTTTTGTAAAGTCTCAAGATATTATTTAAAAATAATTAAATTGCCTGACATAGAAAGTTTTAAATGAGGGAAAGTTATCACTGGAACGGCAAAGATCTTTCATATTTACATTTGGAACACCAAGAAGAAGGCTGTTTGAATGTGATTCAGTCTGCTTTTTGAAGAACATTGGATCTTCTTTCTATTTCTCTGCATAGCCCAATTTCTTCAAGGATTATTCTTTGCTTATTCATTCTTATGGAAAGAGACCTGTCTACATCCACCAGCGTGATTTAAGATGAATCCTATCACTGCCTGTCGGTTCCAGGCCTAAAGCAAATCTTTTGTCATGAGGGGGGAAATGTTAAGTTTAAATTTCCCCTGATATTATATTTTTTTTAAATGTGGTTCTGATTAACATGTAAGGAAGGAGTTAATGCAGATGTAACCTACCAGCAAAGAAATCTCCTTCTGTGCTTAGAGATTTACTTTTCTCATGTTTTGGTACAATTCTAGTAAGGAACCCACTGCAGAAATTCACCTGCATGTATTCCTGCAGAGGGAAAGGAGAGGGTTGGTTAGTGCAGGATTAGTGGGTCAGTGTGCTGGTAAAGTCTTTGTCATGTGGGCTGCCCTTGGCCATCTTTGCCTTTAGTCCTTGCTACTTTAGCATTAAGAAGTTTGCTACAAACTAGGAGTAAGTAGATAAGGAGTGACCAGGGCTCCTCCTTCAGTCTGCCTCTGGGAATCGGCATTATTGGTTCTTATTCTCTGAGGGAACAGATACAATTTTATGTCTTGAATCAAGATTTGCAAGTAACTCTCCTCTAAGGTACAAATTTACTGTAGTGTATAGTTCAGAAATACAATGTAATTTTGGTCTGTGGTGACTTCTTTCCCTATTTTTCAGAATTGATTCAAATATTATTTTTCCCTACTTGAATATAATTGCTATAGATAAGGCCATGAAAATTTGGAAGTGATATATTTAAATATTTGTATTTAAATAAACATCTTGAAAACAAAGCAATTGGTGTATGTTTTCTCCAATTTTTGCAATAAACATGCCACTTTTATCCAGAAAATACAGTTCTTTTCATTTTAAATCACTCTTTGTTCTCGTTGCCTAAAAACATTCCCCTCAACCTCACAGGTAATTTGCATATTAGGGAAAAAGCATAAAAGTGTAAAAAAAGAATTTCTTGGTTTTGTAGTTCTTGACCTTTGAGGAAAATATTGTTAGCGTTTTCAAATGGAAGTAAGCGCTGTAATTTTCAGGAAGCATAATACCATTTTTAAGTTAAAGGTATGCCTTTTTTACAATTTTTGACCTAGTTGATAGTCAAGGGGAGATATGTAATTGATGCTTACTCTTTAATGGTTTTAAAGGGATGAGTAAAAGTGACCTTTTGATAGCAACTCGATTTAGCGATTATGCCAAGGCTGCAAGTGTTGTAATAGAATTTATGAAGAGGCCCAGGTGTGTGAGTGTGTATGGATGTGTGAGTGTGTATGGGTTTGTTTGTTCTTTACAGACCCATGATGAAACTGAAACTTTCAATTTCAATGTAGGCTTTCTGCCAGCTGGCCCAACACAAGCAACATTCAGCTCTTTTCTGATTCACCTTCACATGATGGACATTTACATTGCAAGGTTGTTTGTTTGTTTGTTTTTTCCAAACCCTGCATCCAATGTGGAATTATGGACTAACAATTAATAAATAAGTGCAATTATATGGTGTTTCTCAATATAAAGCACTTTTGCATTCAGAATTCCATTTAGTTCTTAAAATATAGAAGATAGATATTAGTATAAGCATCATTTTTCACATAGAACATTAAAATAAACTCTAACTCAACAAAGAGAAGGAAATCATGCCCAGTTCTCATGATTACATGTTTTGTGCTCCTTCCATTACAACATGTCTTTACAAAAATATGTAGAACATTTGTCAAAAACTTTTCGAGATGAATGATTAGAAAATTACGTTTTACTGCAATAGACTTACCTGCTAGGATGAAAAGTCATCAGGAATATAATCAATGCATAATTTACTACATTTGAGTGACAAATGAAGTCATACCCTCTTCAGTAATTACTTATAATAAAATTAGTCTACAATAAAGGGTGCATATTAAATAAAAAGAAAGCAAGGAAAGAAGGAAGGCAAATAGAAGGAAGAAAGGAAGGGAGGAAGGAAAGGAGAAAGGAAGGAAGGGAGGGAGGGAGGAAGGAAAGAAAGAAGAAAGAGGGAAGGAAGAAAGGAAAGTTGGAAGGAAGGAGGGAAGGGAGGGAGTGAGGGAGGAAGGAAAGAAGGGATGAGTACAGAAGGAAGGAGGGAAGAAAGGAGGAAAGAAGGAAAGAAAGAGAAAAGGAAAGGCCTATAATTCTCTCACTTCATTCAAGGACATATACCAAGAAAAAAAGAACTGAAAGGCGAATCAGTTATTGCTCCACTTTTGAAGAAAACAATAGAAGAGTGTAGATTAAATGAGTGTTTCAGAAGTCAGTAATGCTCCTTTATTATTTTTAAAAAGCACTGTCTAAAAATTCTAAACTGAATTCATTATTTTTTTCACAGAAAACTTAAAAAAAAAAAAAGGCTTAGAACAGTTAAAAAGTGGCAGAGAGCAGCAGTATACCTATGCCCCAGAGCTCAGCCTCACCTGAGCTGGTGCCGCAGGAGAGGAGAAAGCTCAGGAGAATGCAGAGGTCCATAACTTTTCAGTCCTGTCTGCAGTCTATGTGGCCAGCAATATAACCTCCTCGTTCAGTGAAAAATGAAAATGTGGGCCTCCTTGTTCAAAAAAGCAGGGAAAAGTGCCATTATGGTTTTTTTTTTTCCTTCTTTGCATGGGAAGGCACCGTGAATTGAACCCAGGTCTCCAGCATGGCAGACGAGAACTCTACCTGCTGAGCCACTATGGCCTGCCCATTATGGGTTTTAAAATATAAAACTTTTCTCTTTTTTGCTTGTTTTTCTCTTGATTTGTCATGATTTTTTTTTATTTTTCTACCGCATGTCCTTTTAAGTAAAGAGAAATTAAAATTTTACATTATTACCATGAAAAATATATTCATAGCTGGGTATACTTCTGGTTATGACACAAAAGGACATATACATATTCACATACTTGGAAATACCCAAACATCTGGTAAAATATCTATCAAAAAACATTATTTAAAAGGAAGCTTGGATCAACTGAATTTCAGGCCACTCATAAATGAGCAGAGAGTGGAAGCAGGACCCTGAGAGAAAATGCCTGATGTTGGGGTAAGTGGGCAGATTATATGGTCTCTAGAAAAATGTTCTAGTTTGAGGAAGGCTAAGTGAGCTACTAGTAAAAGTCGATGCAGGAAGGACCAATCAGAGTCTGGAAGACTCTGGAAAGCAACAGTAATTCACTCACTTGACAGTTTGTCTTGGCCATCAAGAAGGATTGAGTAAACTACCAAGACTCAAAACTTGGTTCTCTGAATAAGTAAGAAAATTGAGAAATCACTAGCAAGACTTATCAAGGAAAAAAGAAAAAAAAATACAAATTATTATCAGGATTGATAGAGAGCATATCTTCATATATTTTTAAAGGAAACTGAGAGGATATGATAGAGGACATACTGGCAAGAAATTCAACAACAAAAATGAAATGGTCACACTTTTGTAAAATAAAACAAAACGTAAACCCCACAACTTAGAAAACTGAGTAAAAGTGTAGTAGAAAAGGACTCTATTAAATACATGAATTGATAAATGAAACAAAACAGAACAAAAACTACAAAACATTCGGGCCTTAAAGCTTCAATGGTGAATAAATATTAGACAATTAATTTAAAGGAAAACAACTGTGCACAAAATCTTTCTGAAAAAATGTAGGAGGGGAAAGCATTCCAATTTATTTCATGACCTACTCTAATTCTAATACCATATACTGTTATAGACATTACAAAATGAGATTTAAGAACTGATATCAAACATAGATGTCAAAATCCTTAAGGAAACGTTATCAAATTCCCTGCAATATTAAAAAAAAAGGAAAATACATTATGGCCAACACAGGTTTATTCCAGGAATGTGAGATGATACATTTCAAAATAGATTATGCCTTGATTCAGATTGATAGAATGTATTTGAGAATAAAAAATATGATCTCTATATGGGAACACAAAAAAAATAATTTTTAAAAATCTTTAACTCTCCATGAGAAACATTCTCAGGAAAGTAAGGGCAAAAAGGAACTTCCCTGACTTGAGAAAGAGATATGTTGAATCCTCCAGTTAGTAACATATTTAATAGGAAATGATTGATTTTTCCTAACATTAAGAAAATGTCAACAGTATCTTCTCTCACAACTTTTATTCAACATTAAACTGGTTGACCTACTCAGTGCAACAGATGAGAAAGTAAAAGAAGCAATGGTAACAACAACAGAAAAGAAAGAGCCAATTGTTTTAATTCATAGATTAAATGAATTTTTGCATTAAGAATGCACAAGAATCCATTAAAAAGCAATTAGATCACTTAAGTGAAATCAGATAAGATCATGGCAAAACACCAATTTGAAGAGATTAAGTATATTTCTATATACCAATAATGAAAAGAAATACAAATGGAAAATAATCCAGTTAGAATAGCAGTAAATCACAAAAATAATGAGAAATATATTTTTGAAAAGCTGTGCAAAATCTCATCACTGAAGAAACAAAAATTACTGAAAAATTATCAAATATCTAAATAAGTATGTATGCAGTGCTTGTAAATAGTTAGATCTGATATTGTAGAAGTGCCCATATTTTCCCAATTGATCTATAGATTGAATTCCTATTAAATTACCAACAGGGTTTCTGTTAAAATTCATAAGCTAATAAAAGCACTTACATGGTGATAGATTCCATGGATATTTCAAAATATCCATGATAAAAAAGAATAAATTTGGGGGCTCAACCTACTAAATTTAAGGTTCATTATACAGTTATATTAATTAAAATGGCATACTATTTGTGAAAGTTTAGACACATGTTCGATGCAACATAATAGAGAAGGTAGAATTATATGTACATATAAATAGTAAAATCACTCAATAACAGCAGAATACACATTCTTTTCAAGTGTTCATGGATGTTTGCCTGGATAGACCATAGATTAAGGTGCAAGTGAAGTCTCAATATATTTTAAAATCTTGAAATCATACAAAGGCACCTCTTCGACCACAATGGAGTGAAGATAAACATCAATAAAAGAAGCGAGACTGAAAATTTATAAATGTGATAAATAGAC
Organism: Myrmecophaga tridactyla; assembly: GCA_004026745.1. Classification (NCBI taxonomy): domain Eukaryota; kingdom Metazoa; phylum Chordata; class Mammalia; order Pilosa; family Myrmecophagidae; genus Myrmecophaga; species Myrmecophaga tridactyla. The sequence goes on along the minus strand of PVIY010008823.1, from coordinate 12,236 downwards.
ATCAAACTTTTAAACAACCAATGGGTTAAAGAAGAAGTTACAAGGAAATTAGAAAACACTTAGAGACAAATGAAAAGGAGGCATAATATACCCAAATTTATGGATTTCCACAAAGGCAGAGCTCAGAGGAATTTATAGCTATAAACATCTCAAATTAATAATGTAATTTCACACCTTGTGACACTAAATAATGAAGAAAAAATTAAGCCCAAAGTTAGCAAAAGAAAGGAATTAAGATTAGAGAAGAGATAATGATCTAGAGAATAGAAAAATAATTGAAAGAATAAACAAAAACTTGGTTCTTTGAAAAAACAATCAATTAAAATTGACAAACCTCTAACTAGATTGATAAAGAAAAAAGAGAAAAGGTACGAATAACTATAACCAGAATGGAAAGCCATGATATCACATCGTCATTCAAATGTGGAAGATTTAAACTTTCCCCCTAAGATTAGGAACAGGAAAAGAATGCTAATTTTCTTTTTTTATTTATGTATTTTTATTGAGAAATCTTCACACACCATGCAATGCATCCAAAGCATACAATCAATGGTTCACAATATCATCATATAGTTGTGTATTCATTACCATGTTCTTTCTTAGAACATTTGCATTAATCCAGAAAAAGAGATAAAAATTAAAAAAGAAAACACCATATATCCCACACCCCTTACTCCACTCTCTTATTGACCACTTTTACTGCAATCTATCCAATTTTAACACTTAAAACAGAGGTAGGTTAACTGAAATAGTATAGTATTGATGTATATTAGTAGAACAAAGCATAATATCCAGAGGTAGATCCATGCATACATGGGCAACTGACTTTTTTTTAAAACTTTTTTCATTATACTGTATAGCATATATATATAAAACAAAGAAACACAAAAGCAATAGTTTTCAAAGCACTTTTCAATAAGTAGTTACAGGACAGATCCCAGAGTTTGTCATGGGCTCCTGTACAATCCTTTCAGATTTTTCCTTCTAACTGTTTCAGAATTTAAGAGGCTAGAGGACTTAAATATTTTTTTTTTATCATCACAATTGACTTTTTTTCCTTCTTTTTTTGTGAAAAATAACATAAATACAAAAAAGCTTTAAATTTCAAAGCACAGCACCACAATTAGTTGTAGAACCTATTTCAGAGTTTGACATGAGTTACAATTCCATAATTTTAGATTTTTACTTTTAACTTCTCTAGGATACTGGAGACTAAAAGAGATATCAATTTAATGATTCAGCATTCATATTCATTTGTTAAATCCTATCTTCTCTGTATAACTCCACTATCACTTTTGATCTTTCCATCCCTCTCTTTAGTGGTGTTTAGGCTATATGCTTTCATCTTCTACAATTGCATTCTTTCATCTTGGAAAGGTCTGTCATTAATGTAGGGTAGGGAGATGTAACTATCTGATGTTCTGGAGAGGCTGGGCTAGATAGATTTCAGAACTTATCTGGATCTGGGACCCATCTGGAGGTGTAGGTTTCTGGAAAGTTACCCAGTGCCTGGAACCCTTGTGGAATCTTATATATTGGCCTAGGTGTTCTTCAGGATTGGCTGGAATGCTACTGGTTGGGGGTTGGCAGGTTATGACAGGTAGCAAGTTCTAACTGAAACTTGCATAAGAAGAACATCCAGAGTGGCCTCTCGACTCTATTTCAACTCTCTCTTCCACTGATATTTTATTAGTTATACTTCTTTTCCCCCTTTTGGTCAGGATGGAATTCAACCACTGACTTTTTTGGCAATATAGTTAGACAATCATTATCAAAATTCAAGCTACTGGATTACAGTTCAACAACCTCATGCATTGCATTCTTGCAACTCCATAACACCAGACTCTAAAAAGAAATATCTATTTATTGAGTCAGCAGTCACAGTCATTATTTAAATAGTAATTTCTCAGTTACACTTCCTTCTTCTCATTAGAACTTTTTTTCAGTCTTCAGGGATATCTGGAAATGACCATTTTAACTTCTCCATGCTGGAAAGAGGTGTGGACTTTCCCAGGTAAAGCAATGAACCTGGTTGTTATTCTTGGAGACACTGGTGCCTCTGGGTTTCAGAATTTATCTATTCTAGGATCAATTTGGAGTCCCAAAGTTTCTGAAAAAATAAACTTGCTAAGAAAGCTTTCATAAAGACTTAGATGGAGCCCAGAGCACTCCCTAGGTTTTTCAAGAATACTGTTTAGTTAAGGCATCCATATTGTGATAGTTTGAAATATCTGGTTGAAGCTTGCATATGAATAACCGCTCTAATGACCGCTCAACTCTATTTGAAATCTCTTTGCCATTGAAACTTTGTTTTATTACATTTCTTCTCCCCCTTTTTGTAAAGAAAGCATTCTGAATCCCATGATGCCAGGGCCAGGCCCATCCCTGGAACTCATGTCCCATGTTGTCCAGGGAGACTTAGGCCCCGGGAGTCATGTCCCATGAAGTGGGAAGGGTAGTGAGCTACTTTGCAGAGTTGGCTTAAAGAGAGAGGCCACATCTGAGCAACAAAAGAGGCTCTCTGTGGGTGACTCTTAGGCAGAATTAACTGCAAGCCTAGTTTCACAATTGCAGAAATAACTTTCATAAGGTAAAACCTCTAGATTGAGGGCTTGGCCTGCTAAATTGGAAGTCCTTAATACCTGAGAGAATATCAGGAATTCTTCAGGTAAGGAACTTTGATAATACCACAATTTTCTCCAGTTTCTTTAGGTGATTTTGCAAATAAATTTTTATTTTCTGCCCAAAATACCATGGAATGTATCTGGATATGACATTAACCTGTAAAGAATAATAAGATCTCATTCCCTATTCCAGGTTCCATGTATTTATGCTGTTTAAATAAACTGACTAGACAGGTTAAATTGGATAGTCTGCTACAGAAATTTTTAATTTGGAAACAAATAATCATCTATTCCTTTTGTCTCCCACAGAAATTGAACTTTTAAAATACAAACAGTATTATCCTTTACTTTGTATTCTGATTTACCTTAGTCCTAACAAGGCTCATTTCATTCAAATCTCTAATTGGAATCTGATATCATTTTCAGCTGCTTTAACTGTTGCTGTATGGAGTAATGTGGATTTTCGGAGCTGCAAAATTCTTAATTTTGAGTTTCAGCTGTTCCACAGATAGCCAATGTTCAAGAGAACTACCCAGTTATGCACGAGTACAACTTCTCAGAATTTAGAAATAACAGTTAAAACCCATGAATAGATATGACTGCTATAAAACCTTACAATCTAGGAACCTTTACAATGACTTTTTTGAACATTCTCTACTCCTTAAACATTGATTGCTGAATTTCTGTCCACTTTCTATCTCCTGAAAATCTATGCACTGAAATTCAATTCTCAGAGTTTGCCCATTATAGTTAGCTTATATGAATGAGACCATACATTATTTGTCAAATTTTTTTCTGGCTTATTTCACTCAACATAATGTCTTCAAGGTTCATTCTCCTAGATGCATGCCACATGACTTCATTCTTTCCTGCAGCTGCTTATTATTCCATTTTATGTATACACCATATTTTGCTTTTCCTTTAATTAGTCGGTGTATACTTAGGCCATGTCCATCCATTGCTAATCATAAATAATGCCACCATAAACACCAGTGTGCAAATGCCTATTCATGTTCCTGCTTCCAACTCTTTGGCTAATAAAAATGGGGTTGTGGGATCATGTGGCAACCCTGTATTTAGCCTCCTATGAAGCCACCACAGAGAACCTGCACCATTCTACTTCCCTATGGCATAATCACATAGTTATGCATTCACCTAGTCTATATGAAAATATTTGCACTTCATATACTAAGAGAGAATAGAAGAAAAGAAAAAGAAAGAGAAGCAACAACAACAAAAAGAATCCCATAACCCAACATTATACTCCCTCAGCATTGACATTTGACTTTGGTATGTTGCCTTTGTTACAGTTAAGGAGAAGATACTGCAATATTACTGTCAACCATAGACCCTAGTTTGCATTAGTTGTATTTTTCCATGTATCACCCCATTTTTAACACTTGAGAATGGTGACATTCCATTGTTTTGCCTCAAATACAAACTTTCCTATATTTGTACATTTAATAACCATCTGTGGGACAGTGCAATGGTAGCTCAGTTCCAGAATTCTCACGTGACATGCCAGAGACCCAGGTTCAATTCCTGGAGCCTGCCCATGCAAAAAAGAAAAGAAAAAGCAAACCTTGAGTAGTGCTTTATACCCACAAGGATATTTATTTAAAAAAAAAAAAAAGGAAAATAAGTTTTAGAGTGGATACAGAAAAATTGGAACTTTAGTGCATTGTTGGTGGGAATGTAAAATGGTACAGCTACTGTGCAAAACAATATGATATGCCTTGTAAAGTTAACTATATGTTTATTACCACATGATCCATCAATTACACCCTTAGATATATACCCAGAGAAAGTGAAAACAAAATTTCAAGGAGATGTTTGTTTATCAATATTCATGATAATATTCCACAAAAGACAAAAAAATGAAACAATCCAATGGTACATCAACAGATGAATGGATTAACAATATATTGTATGTTCAGAGAATGGAATATTATTTGGCAACAACAAAAAAATTGAGACAAGCTGCAACATGGATGATCCTTAGAAACACTTAGCAAGGCACATAAGGACAAATGTAGTATGAAGTCACTTATATGGACTATTTAGACATAGCAAATTTGTAGACATAGAAAGTAGAGTAGTCATTACTACAGATCAGGACACAGAGAAGAGGGAACATATGGGGTGGTGGTGATAGAGTTCTTGTAAATAAAAATTTATAAAGAGAAAAGGAACTCTGAGAAATATTCCTTGTTAGGAAAAATATTATGATGAACATTCTTTAGATACATTATATTTCCCATATTATTTCCCTGAAGATAAATTTATAGAAGAATATTTGTTGACTTAAAAGATAATCAGATGGAGAAATATGAAGGCCCTTTGTACTGCCAAAAATCTACTTCCTTGCTTCAACATGTTTTATATAACTTACGTTAAATGTGATTCTATAGGGCAAGAATAAGCCAGTATTATTAATTATACTTTGCAAATTGAAAGAAATTCCTGTACTGATTACTCGAGTCAAGTTTATAAAAAAAGAAAATCTCAAAATGTTTCCCTTAACTATACACTCTAATTCAATTTTCTTTGCAGTTTTCAAGTCAGAAACTTCTAGGAGTATTTTAAAGCTTTTATCATTTCATTAATAACATATATCATTGATTTCTTCCAAAGAGCACAGCATGACTGACTATGGTACACAATTTTTTTCTAAGATGACAAAAATTATAAACTTTCTGCTAATTTGTGGTTTCATGTACATATTATGTGTTTAATGTTTGTATTAATTAATGTTTGTATTTGTTAATTTTATTTTTATTTGTTTTGTATGTGTGTGCATGTTTAACTTTTATGAGATCAGACTTCCTAAGAGAAATCTGGGTAAATTCCTATGTTTCCATATCCTTCCATTTTTGAAGTAGTATATTTTAACGTCTATTATGATTAAGTGTCTTACCCTACTAACCTGTTGGCCAGTCTTTACTTTGGTTCTTGCTATGTGTAATAGGAGCTAACTTCATGACAGATACACCAGATTGGATTGCCCTAATGTATCCAACTTTCTTTGCCATCACATCTCTCTACATCTGGGATTTACTTATCTACTTAATATGAATGATATTTTCAGGTGTGAGTACTATCAAGAAATAAACAGAACATATATATTCATATTTCAATTTGATCTCAAAGTTTAAATGCTTTTATCTTAATTGTTACTAATATTTTCCTACTTATTTAGATAATTTGTTGAGTTTCCAATGTGATCGAAATTTTATGTTTCTTTAGCTGTTTGTAAATTTATCAATGGATGCTTGGAAGGGTAATATCATTATTGCTTTTTATTTTAATATCATTACTACTGTCAAATATTTATCATAATATCTGTTACACAAGAGGGTTATATTTTTATTTGCATTTTCCTTTTTACTTCCTTTGAAATCCATTTCAGCTGATATTATAGGATTATTGAGTTTTGAAAAATATTTTTCCTGCTTCTGTCCATTATAGACAGAATATATTCACTGCAGCTTACAAATACATTTAGTCTCACACATTGGTGTTCTATTTTGAAATATATACTTGAGTAAAGGTACTATAATGACACATCTCTATAAGAAGTTAAGAAATTTTTATTTGTAAGCAAGACGCATATTTTGGCAGTTTCCAGGGCTTCACGAAAGCATGTTTTATACACAAACACATTAACATGTTTTGTTTTTGCTTTAAATTCAAACTGTTACTATCAATTTGATCATCAGCTGTTGAATGTAAAAAAATCCTTCAACACGATGAAGTTTCTATTCTGTTTGATTCTAGAGGTTGCATAAAACATACCTCTGGGTCTGGAGTTAATAGACTATTTCTGTTTCGTGAATAGGTTTACTTTACAGGCTATCCAACCTTGATTGTGTTTTCCTCTGCTATGATGGACAGAAGTAGCTATAGACAATATATAAATAAATGAGTGTGGCTTGCTCCACTAAAAATTTATATACAAAACAGACACAGACAGTGGACTGGATTTTGCCCAAAGATTGTAGTTTACTGACCCCTGCTCTAGATTAAAGAGTAGGAAAACAAACCCATAGTCCTTTGTTCCCCACAAACTGCAGAGAACATTTATGCAGTTCTCCAAGTGAAAGCTGGTTTCCTTGAAGAACCTCTTTGGACATGGAGTGAAGGGAAGATACTTCTGAAAATATTCAAATGTTTGCTTTATTCTTCAACAATTTCCAACCCATCATAGCCTTGTTGTGTGTGAAAATTTAAGAGTTATGTATCTTAAAAAAACTACATCTTTTGCAACCCCCACATCGTCACTTCTCTCCTTACTTTGAAATGTGGCATCTATTGTCTTAGTGGCCACAACACATGGCTGAGCTTCTGAAAGGAAGTGCAGTTTGTGCACAGAAGAATTTAAGTCTGCACGAATGGCACTTGCTGGGCTTGCTGTATATGGCAGCATTCAACTCCCAAAACTGAGACTGGAGAGTCGTACCTTAAAATCCAGTTGCATAAATAGCATTTAATATGATTAGTACTTTAATGAGTCAATGCCCGTGTCTTATACACATGCTTGGTTGTGTGTTGAAATACAACTTATTTTAGTGCCCATTATATTTGATAAGGAAGTCTATACTATTAACCATTCCCTTCTTTATGATAAACTGTATTTCCTTGACATCATGTCATTTGCTCTGCTGTTATTTTATTTGCAATTTTTGTTTCCTTCTCCATCTCATTTACCAGTCATCCATCTTTAAGTATTGGAGTTCATCTTAACTCACTCCTGGGAACTCTTCTTTCACTGTAGTGTATGTTTTTTGACTGCCATTTTTACATGGGTGTGTTCGTGATTTATAATTTTAGGTCAAACATTGCTCTTATGGAACTATTTGCTCACCCAACTAGTTTTCCTTGAATGTCTTAAAGGCAGCTCAAATTCAGCATGCCAATAAATAAAGTCATGCCAGATGCCCCTCAGCCAGTCTCCTTTATTGTTGTTTAACTTAATAGTGACTTTCAAGTAAGTATGCAGGGCCATTCACTGTATTGGACTCAAATAACTTTTGTGTAAACACAAATCTAATCAGGTTGATGTCCTTAAAGCTCCTTAATATTTTCCCATTGCTCTTTAAAGGAGTTCCTATCCACTCCAGAGCCTATAAACACCCTGCCCTATTTTTCTAAGTTCTCCAGCTTCGTTGACTGATATTCCCATCCTTACTTTGAGCATTTATTCATTTTTTTAAATATGTCATGACACTTCTATAGTAAGGAACTTCCATGTGATTTTGCCCCTATCTAGAACTCTATATCTGCTGTCCTCGCTACCCCTCAACACAATAACACTCCTAACCTCAGCTCAAAGAGATGCTTTAGAAAGAATGTATTAGGCTCCTAAACAAGATGATGTCCATTTTATTCTCCTCCTGGGACTTCTGATCATGTTTTCATGGACCCTATCAAAATGCATTCAAGTGATTTTTACAGTAATGCATAATTAGCCTTGTAGGTTTTATGAAGACAGGGTCTTTCACATTTTTGTTCAACATTCTAACATCAATACATGACCCATTGCTTTCATAATAGCAGATTAATATTGAATGAATAAACATATACTCTACAGTTTATATTGAAATATATGAAAAATGAACTAGCTGTAGTTTTTACACTTTTAGTCTCAGGTACATTATGAAAAAATAGTAAATAGAGATGTAAAAAAATGAAGGCAAATAATTTTTTCTAGCAAAATCTAAAAGAGAATTATAAAAAGTATGTCTCTCTATGGTAAAGGTAAAATCAGATGCTTATAATACAGAATATAAGGGACCTAGAGATACTTGGAAACTAAAGATTGGTGAACGATTAGCTAGTGAGGCTGAATTTAAGTGCAAGGGAATAGATAGAAATGAAGGCAGTTCATTAGTGAGTCTATAAGTAATATTGCCATGTTGAAGGTGAACGCGATTAAAAGGGTTGTAAAGACCCATACACCCCACCGATTAACACTACAGATATAAACAAGTTCTTGCATGAACTACTTCAAAGGTATGAGTCTTGAACAAAGAGTATATAATTTCAGGGTATAGGGGGAAAACTGCCATCACATCCTATGGGCCATTTTTAACAGGAAAACATTAATAATGCCACAGCCATACCATAGGAAAATTATGGGGGGAGGGATGAGAGTTAAGAATAGGTTTGGATTTTCTATTTGATGAGGTTGTGTTTATCTGTTATTTTCTCTTGGGAACAATGAAATGATCTAAAATTAAGAGTGTTGATGGACTGTTGGGTTTGGATATTATACATGATGCCCAATGGGTGGGGGTGGTTAGAGGATACACTGAGCAGTAGAACAGCAAATGATAGTGTATTCACATGGCCATACACTGTCCTGCTACAGGAAGGAACTAAGTCATGGGGCATGCAACAATGTGAATGAAACTGGGTGATGTTTGATGAGGCAAAATAAGCCAGAAACAAAAGAGAAATAATCTATGGTCTCATTTAGAATATACTTAAAAGAAAATTGGGGCCTAAATTGTAAGCTCTTTTAGCAGTCACATTTAGTCTAATATGGTAATTGTTATTTCTAGATTTGGAGAGCCTATTTTATATATGTATAACTGGTATTTAGAGATAAAAACAAAACCCATCAGGTCAGGATTAAAATTTTATCAGGTCAGGATTCAGAATAGAGGGGTAACGAAGACATTGTCTGTGTTTTAGAACTCCATTAACTCTATGAGACCAAAGGAAGAAATTTTTTTTTTTTCAGACCCTAAGTTTTCTGTAGCACATAATCTAACTCTACCTGTCTGGATAGATCATTTCAACAACCCCAACACGGGAACCCCAGAATGGGAATGAGGGCCTGTAATCCTGTACAGCTTCACATAATGTATGAATACATCCCAGAGTATGTTAAGCAGGTAATAAAAAATTATTGGCAATGTCCCTTGAGGTATGGGAGAAAAAATATGGAACTATTAAACTTTACCACTAGGGAAACCCCTGCTACTGTGTCAAACATTAGGGACTCCCAAGTCAATAGGACAAGCCCTTGATCTTGAGGCTTGCTCTTGTGAAGCTTATTTATATAGAGCAGAGAAGGTTAGCCTACCTCTAGATAAACCTTAAAAGTTACTTCCAGAGGACCTATTTTGTTGCTCAGATGTGGTCTCTTTCTCTCTCTCTCTCTAAGCCCAACTCTCAGAATGAAATCATTGCCCTCCCCTCTACATGGGACATAGCATTCAGGAGTGAAAGTCTTCCTGACAATGTGGGTTAAAACTCCCAGGGATGAGCCTGGCCCTGACACTATGGCATCAACAATGCCATCCTGACCAAAAGAGGGATAAGAACCGTAACAAATAAGGCATCAGTGGCTGAGAGAGTTCAAATAGATTTGAGAAGCTACTTTGGAGGCTACTCTTACTCAACCTTCAGCTAGACATTGCTGCCTACTATAGTTTGCCAGACCCCAACCAAAACCATTCCTGCCAACCCTAAGGAATGCGTAGGGTCTCTAAAGATTCCATGTACTAGGATTACTCTCCAGAAACCTACAAACTCTAGATGGATTCCTAGGCTAGATAATGAATGCAGAGGGGCCAGCCTCTCTAGAAAATCAACAGTTCCATCTCCCAATCTCTTATCTATGATCCCTTCCAACATGAAAAAGTTAGAATGGGCATAGCCCAAATAACCTTAAAGAGTGGGAGAAAAATCAAAGGAGATGGTCAAGTTATACAGATAAATTAGGGTTTAACATATGAGTATGATTGATGAATCATTATATTGATATTTCTTTTAGTCTCCAGTGTCTTGGAGCAGCTGGTAGTAAAAACCTAAAACTGTGAAATTGTAACCCATACCAAACTCTGAAATCTGTTCTACAACTAATTGTTGCAATGTGATTTGAAATTTATTTTATTGTGTATATGTTATTTTTCCAAAAAAAGTAAATTGTGATGATGAGTACACAGCTATATGATAATACTGTGAGCCATTGATCATACACTTTGGATGATTACATGCTATGTAATATATATCAATAAAATTGCATTTTAAAAGTATGTTACTAAATAGTGAATAATTGCTTATCTACCAATATATTTCCTCTTTTTTTCTTTTTTTTTAATGCATGGGCAGGCACCAGGAATTGAACCTGGGTCTCCATCATGGCAGGCGAGTGCTCTGCCTGCTGAGCTACCATGGCCCACCCTATATCAGTATATTTTTAAAGATGAAAAAATTATTTATGTAGCTATTTCTAAAAAAAATGAAGATTTGCTGATTAAACATTCAAGCAAGAAAGGAAAATTTTTACATTAGCTCTATCTGGTTCATGCATGTATATTTTTCTGTTTTTCTGAAAAATACTATGCAAAGTAAAAGAAATGCAAAAGATGTAAGAAACAATAAAGTCGATATTTTATAAACTGTTCAGATTTGACAACTCTTCAATATTTTGTCTTCCATCCCAGTATCCATACACATATTTCCTTTGTTTTTTTACTCACTCTACAAGGATTTCCTTTGTAATATTGAATGCAGGCAGGAATAACACATCTGTTTTTATTACACAAGCAGTATATTTAATGATTCTATATTAGGCCTGATGTTTGATGTATTTTTAAATTAATAAATTTTATTTTATAAGAGTTTTTGGTTTACAGAAAAATTAAGCAGATAGTAAGAGAGTTCTAGATATCCCTCTTTCCCCTGTGGAGCACCTGGTTCTCCCAATTATTAACATCTTTCATTAGCATGTTACTTTGTTGCAATTCATGAATCAATGTGAATATAATATTATCAACTAAAGCCCATAGTTTAAAATAGGGTTAACTCTTGTGGTGCAGTTCTATAGGTTTGACAAATGTATAATGTCATGTATTCATCAACAAAGTATTAAATAGAAAAGTGTTCTCTTCTAAAAAGCCCTGTGCTTCACCTGTTCATCTTTCTAGCCTCACCAGCACCCCCCTGGCAATCTCTGATCTTTTACTATATGTATAGTTTTGCCTTTTTGACATATCAGATAGTGGAATCACATAGTGTGTAGTCCTTTCAGAGTAGCTTCTTTCACTTAGCAATATACATTGAAAATTTCTTCACGTGTTTTCATGACTTGATAGCCCTTTTTTATTGCTGATAAACATTCTGTTGTCTGGGTATCCCACAGTTAGTTTAGCCATTCACTTATTGAGGGAAAATTTGGTTTCTTCCAGTTTGAGGCAATAATGAATAAAGCTGCTATAAACATTCGTGTTCAAGGTTTTGTGTGGATAAGTACTTAAGAGCATAACTGCTTCATCATATCTTAAATTATGTTTACTATATTAAGAAACTTCCCACTCTCTTCCAAAAGGGTTATATCATTTTTTCTTCCAATTTACAATCAATGATAGATCCTGTTGCTCAACATCTTCGTCAGCATCTGGGGTATTGTTGTTTTCTGTCTTTGTTTTTAGTCATTTTTGTAATTTGTAGTGATATTGCATTGCTGTTTTAATTTGATTTAATTTAATCTTGGTTAACAGTGCCTTACTCCAAATATAAATTTTTATTCTGATGACGTCTAATGTGATTTTTTTCTTTATGGGTCGTACTTCAATAGTTTTATCTAAAATCTGCTCTTTG
>PVIY010008822.1:0-75207 GCA_004026745.1 Myrmecophaga tridactyla | reverse complement strand
CAACTTTAACAATTCTCCAAACCCTTTGGGTCCTCAGTAGATTATTTCATTCATTATTAGTTCCTTCCCTGAGGTCATCACCTTCCTCTTACCCAATTTAGATTTCATGAACTTCCATGTGCTCTTTGTTTTTCCATTGTATTTGCCTATAAAACCTCAAGCCTGCTCAAATTTAGCTCTAAGGTATTCCCACTTACACCTGTGTAGATAAGCATGACTAGGAAAAAAGCATTGAACTTGATGAGAAATATATGGTTGCAAATCCCAAGTAAGTCTCAACATTGCTAGTCAAACCTACTCTTTTTCCCTATTTGCTCCTAATACCGCCACCCTAAATTTTTCAGAAGATAATTTTATCTCTTCTCAACATTTCCAAACCACTTCATTTCTTCACTCTTTTTAAAGGTAAATCCATTCACATTGGGAGTAGACATAATACAAATTCAAAGATAAAATTAAGAATTTCTAGTTGGCACCAGCAGAGCATTGAACCAATTGTGAGGACCTTCTGAGTGTGAGCAGCTGTGTGACTGCAATGGCTGCAAGCCAGGCTCAGCCCTGACCAAGCATTAGGCTGCAGGAGGGAGGTGAGGGGGTCTAGTTCTGTTGCAGGGTTTTGGCAGTGTCAATGCCACCTGTTCCTATGCTTTCTGCATATTGAGACATGGTACAGTTTATATGAGTCCAATTAAGGTGTATTGGCAAAAACATATGAAATCAGTTATATTGTATCATTTTAACTAAATTAATTATCACAAATGGAAAACTGGGGATTTAACTGTATTGACAATGCAAGCCTAGGAAGGAGAAAGGGGCAAAAAATGGCACCACTGACACCAAAAAGCAATTATGAAAGCATGAAATCTCATACATAGCCAATCAATATTTCAAAAATATTAAAAGACCTATTTTAAATATGGGTTTCTATTTATGATACAAATATTAAATGAGGATTAAAGGACATGGCTTTTCTGGGGTACACACAGAACAGAGGTAACATGGTGTGCTGATTTGAAGCTCTTCTGTATTTGAGAAAAGCCACATTCTTTTAATCCTAATCCAGTCTTGTAGAAAAGAACGATTCTTTAGGGTATGACCTTTGATTAGATTATTTCTATGGAATCATGGTCTCTCCCATTCAAAGTGAGTCTTAATTAGCTTACTGGAGTCCTTTAAAAGGGAAACATTTTGGAGAAAGCTCAGCTGCAGATGTTTGTAGAGGTTTGGAGAACCAACACAGAGAACAGAGAAATGAAACCAAGACACAGACATTGAAGATGCTAAGAGTGCTGGTTTGAAAAGATTATGTACCCTAGACTAGGCTAAGTGATAAAATCCAGATTTTGCCCTGGAGAAGCTAAGTGAGGGCCCTAGAAAGTCATGTTTTGATCCTGATCCAATCTTGTGGGAGCAGATATTTCTTTGAAATCCTATTCAGTGCTGTGCATTGGAAATTTGATTAGGTTATCTCCATGGAGATGTGACTCCACCCATTTCAGGGAGGTCTTGGTTACTTTACTGGAATCCTTTAAAAGAGGAAGCATTTGGAGAAAGCTTCAGAAGGACAAGGTAGCCACAAAGCAGAGAGCCCACACAGCCAGAAACTTTGGAGATGAAAAAAGAATATGCCCCTGGGGGAGCTTCATGAAACAAGAAGCCTAGAGAGAAAGCTAGCAGACATCTCCATGTTCACCATGTGCCATTCCAGTTGAGAGAGAAACCCTGAACTTCATATGCCTTTCTTGTGTGAAGGTAACCTCTTGTCAGTTCCTTTATTTAGACATTTTTAGAGACTTGCTTTAATTTGTATATTCTCACGGACTTAGAACTGTACACTAGCAACTTATTAAGTTCCCCCTTTTAAAAAGCCGTTCTTTTTGCATTCCAGTAGCTGACAAACTAGAACACTAAGCTACGTGATAAAATTCAGATTTTGCCCTGGAGAAGCTAAGTGAAGGCCCACAGAAGCTCAGAGAGGAGGCCACTGGAACCAGGAGCTGAAAGCAATGAAATCTGGGAGCAAAGGCCAGCAAATGTCATCATGTGCCTTCCCATGTGTATTAGTCAGGGCTCAGTAAAGAAACAGAACCAATGGGAGAGATCTGTAAATATGAGATTTATAAAAAATATCTCATGCAACTGTGGGGATGGAAGGGTCCAAAATCCATAGGGCAGGCCACAAAGCTGGCAACTCTGATGAAAGAGCTCGACAAAATCTACAGGAGAGGGTGGCTGGCTGAATAAGCAATGAAAATTCTCTCTTCTCCATTAAAAGTCTTCAAACAATTGGATCAAATCCAAATGATTAGATTATTTCACAAATGAGAGAAAAGGGGCCGACAAACGTCACCATGTGCCTTCCCATGTGTATTAGTCAGGGCTCTGTAAAGTACACTCCTGTTGATGCTTCATTTCTACATTTTTAGGGTCTTCGTAATGTAAACTTGTAATTTAAAAAATCCCCTTTGTGAAAGCCAATCCATTTATGGTATATTGCATTCTGACAGCTTTAGCAAACCAAAACAGATGACAACAAGCATGCACAGTGGGAAATGATAAAGTAGCACTTTATCAAAAAACAAAAGAACTTTGAACAGTGTACATATTTATTGACTTTTGAATGTTAATGTTTGCTATCTATGACTGTAAGCAGTAAGCTATCTTGATCACTGAAGACCTGCTGCCTAACTGAGCCTGGGATAACTTACATAGGGCAGATACTCCAATGCATCATTTCCAAAGGATTGCTGGCATAGATAGCAAAGGTCTCCTAGAACCTGTCTACAAGAGCCGTAGCTTAACTTCAGGAAAGCCCTTGAGCAGCCTGAAAGCCTGTGTTTTAGTGGTATAGGCAACACCCCAAAAGCCACAGAAACCCCATGCAAGAATTATCCCTCGACCCCAGCAAACACTGTGAGGACAACTCTAGCCAGGTCCATTAATGGGAGAGTTCCTTTGGACAGTGTCACTTGACCACTCAGATCATCAAGTTTACCAAAAGCAGGTCTTTACAGAAATCAGCCACAGTTCCCTTGTCATCAAACATTGCATAAAAATTCATCTTTGTACATCAGCATTTATGCCAGTTATAAAATAATCTCTGGTCTTGTGACATCAGTGCCTATAAAATAGATTCAATTCAATTGTGCTCTTCAGCAGCCCAGGTGTGGGTGATCATTGCAACCCACAGACAGGACATTAATTGAAGGGGGTTCATGACTCCAAGCTAGGAATAAGACTTTGTGTTAGTGAGCTTGCTTTTCATACTGTGCAATCCTCCTAAATCCTTGGCAAATTTGGAGCCAATAATAAAATGAAGATCTGCAGTAATGAAAATGGAAATGGATACAATGTATTCCTTTCATGGTGTGCATGTCTGTTTAATCTTCACCCATATATAGTTTCTGCTGATTTATACTTCTAAAGCTGTACTTACTTATAGAACTAACAATATATCTTGTAAATGAACTGAGGCTATTTTTCCTTTGGGAAAACTCAGTTATTTTTTAATATTGACAGGTATTAGTTTGATAACCATGTTTATTTTTTATGTTGTTTTGTACCTGCACTTATCCAAATTTTGCTTTTCCTTTGCTTCTCTACCTTTTCTGGAAGGTGGAGTTATTTTCTTACATTTTACATATTTCCTTAATATTATCAGAGTTAAATATGTTGCTCTGGGGGGAGGGGGTAAGGGGAGGACAATTTACAAAGACAAACCTCTTGGTGATGCAGATTCTTAGATTAGTTTTTCCTAGTTGGAGGTCACACAGAGCTTCTGCTATGGCCCTGCCCAAAGGAAGGGAAGCTCTTACCAGTAATAGACACTCCTTGCATTGCCCCCCACCCCGCCACCACCACAGGAGAACTGAAATAGTCACAATTCACTGGAAGGCAATCAGGAAGTTTTCATAAGGCACCTGGTAATCCCATCCTTACTCTAAGAGATATGTTTTTCAAATCTAGGGTTGGTTGAATGCAAGAAAAGTAGAACCAGATTCCAGGCATCAGTTAATTTCATCATAAGATGCTTTCTGACTACTGTGCAAACTGATGTGCATCAAGCAATTGCATTTCCAAGCAAAAGAATATATTCACATCTGAAGAAATGGTGTGGTTAAGTTGCTTGAATAGTATTTCAAATCTCAAAATAACACAAGGGATTGGGTACACGGGTGATTCAGTGGTAGAAGTCTCACCTTTCATGAGGGAGACCCAAGTTCAATTCCCGGACCAGGCACCTAAAAAAACAAAATAACACAAGGGATTGTGGAGGACTCTAATTTTCCCCAGTTTCTACAGGATGAAGACAGCTTCTGCCTATGGTGTAATCAAGATCCCCAATCTATGTTATGGAGGCAATGGGGGGGAGGGTAGGAGAGGGGACTCAGACAGATTGAGAATCATAACATTTTAGAACTACCTCAGAGCCCATTTCTTCAGGACACGAGGGTCCCTGCTCTGGGGAACAGGGCATGAATTTTGAATCAATTACAGAGTTTTTGTCAGATCTTCCCAATTTATCTGCATCATGAGCTTAGGTCAGTTTAGAGAAACACCTTTCTAAGCTTCAGATTCTTCATCTGTAAAATGAAGGTCAAAAAGCTCACCTCAGAGAAACTCAACAATTATATTTTTCTTTCAATACACGTAACATGGTTAGCATGGGCTTGCCCATTTAGGGTACTTAATAAGAGTTGATTTCTATATAAATAATCTCACTAGTGAATCTAAACAACTAAAAAAACTGCAGCATAAATTACTAATTGTGGTTTAGATCATTACTAAATTTTAAAGCTAGAAAAGTTCTTAGAGTGCAAGTAATTTGAGCCTTTTATTTAACAAGTGGAATAAAAGAATTTCCAGACATAGACATTACTTTCAGGATTTACAAGTCCTAAGTGGCAATTCCAATCCCAGATCTCAGGTTTTTGGATTTCAAACTCACTCTTCCCCCACCACTCTTTCTTATGACAACACTCTGGAGAAAACTGAGTCAATATTCTTTGATTGTTGTATGTAGAATTATGTCATTACATGTTACTGACAGAAACACAGGCATTTTAAGCAAAATATCAAATTCTCTCTAGTCCTCAGATGCTTAGGTGATATGGTTATATG
Organism: Myrmecophaga tridactyla; assembly: GCA_004026745.1. Taxonomy (NCBI): domain Eukaryota; kingdom Metazoa; phylum Chordata; class Mammalia; order Pilosa; family Myrmecophagidae; genus Myrmecophaga; species Myrmecophaga tridactyla. The sequence continues at coordinate 70,086 of PVIY010008822.1, read as the reverse complement.
AAAATCCCTATGGATTAAACTGTCTAATAGTCTGACACTAGAGTTGCAAATTCCTACTAGGCCAAAGATACAGATTTGTGTATCTAAGGGACTAGTCCTTTTTCAGCAGTTAATTTTCCTAAGCCTAAATTTCTACCTTTCATCATAGCTGCTTCTGAAAATAAATTTGGTGCCTTTAACCACAGGCCTCACACTATCAAATAATTACCTATCATTTGTTCTTAGCTCCTTAAGAGACTGGTTGATAAATTCTGGTATGCAGTAATTAACTATGAGCAAACTATTCTTTAATCCCATTTAAACTTTTCCCCTCCTCCATTTCTCTATTCCTCCAGCTTCAAACCCAACACGTTTTTGCCTTGACAACCCTTAAATCAAATAGTTAACCTTTATTTTTCCACGTGTTCATTTTTTTTAAATAAAACAACTCAAATGTCTTTTAAACATTGAAAAGCTTCAGTCCAACTTTCTGTGACTTTCCTATAATTAAGCATCCTCTGGACTCATTAAATCTTATCTGTGACAAAAGATGCTGCCCAACATTTCCTTTCCAGCTGAGACTTTGGCCCAAGACTGTCCAAAGACCTAACATTTTTGAGTGGAGGCCAAGCTGAAGACACGGCAGCAATCAAAACTATGCCAAGATGAGAGAGCTGATGAGTCCATGGGTCACCGGGGCTTTCTCCAGCAGGAAGTTGGAGCTACTGTGATGACACAGCCACAGGATTTATAAAGTGGGAAGGCTGGACCAGAGCTGCCTGAAGGACATAGATTGTGTCACAAGTACTTAAGGGATTGGGCTCTAAATCTGGCAGCTTCTGCTGAGATACAATTGTGCTTGCAAATTGTTGGCATTCAAGATATTGGTAAACTCAAGCCAATAAATACTTGACAGATTTCCCTCCCATTCATCATTCTTCTTTCACACTGTCATTGTCCCTTCTCATTGGATTTTGCAACATGCTGAAAATGAGTGGGAAGAGGCCAAGGACTCATATTTATTGAGCAAGACTCTGATGAAAATCGTGCTTTCCAGACAATGAGAAAAGTGTTTAAATTTAATGAAATCTCATGTTATTTCTGATGAAACTCTTTTTCAGAAGCAGTAAATATAGAAAATGGCCAGAGAGGAAGAGTATTGATTGATAAGACTCAAATCATTGCTGGCAAGGTTTTCAGAAGAAGTCTGCCGGGTTGAAGTAAAAATTCAGAAATAAAAAATGAGATTGGTTTCTGGACTCCAGGGTTGCTAAGAGATTGGCAGGTATATTTGGTCATTATGGACATTTTTTGCCTCTGCTGGTACCCATTTTTTCCTTCCCAGCATCCCCTGATTCTTAAGAACTTGGGAATCTGTGGAGTTCCAGGGAAGTTGCTCTACTTCTGCTCCAGGATGGGGTCATCTGATGGGCTAAACCAATCAGTGCATTCCATTCTCTTGCTCAAAGTGTTTGGAATAGGACTGAGTGGTAACTACTATCTGAAAATTTTTCCTCAGAATGCCGAGTAAAGGATAAGGCTTTTCCACTGTGGACACAAATGATAAAAAAATGTGACTCAGAGAACTGTTGGTAGGTTCTTTGGGCCAAAATGGAGAAGAACTGGGGGCTGAAAAGGAAGGAAGAAAACTAAACATTTGTCACATATTTTAGCCTGCTAGATTAAGTCTCACTTGAAAAGAGTACCATTTGGGACTCTTCAGGCCCATGAACTGATAAATTCCCTTTCTTGCTTAAGCCAGTTTATATCCAGTTTTCTTTTCTTAAAACTGAAGGCAACCTAATAAAACATTGAATAAGTCTGCATTATAACCTTAAATCCTATCTCACATTCCTGACTCTGACTTCTTTCTTCATTACTATCATAACTCACAAAGATGAGGAGCTGCCAAAATCCAGCCAGCTAGAATCCTTCCCAGAGAACAGAGTGCTGGCTGAAGATCATCTTGGCTCTATTCAGAATCTGTTGCTATAGAAATAGCAGCTACATCAGCATGTCCACGTGCTGGGGGCTGGACAGGCTGATGGGACCAACATCAAGGTGGGAACAACCAGAAGAGAAAATGGAGCAACAAGTTCATGAAGATCTGGAGGAGAATGGGGAAACAGAGGACTTGGAGATAACATGAATTTGGAAGGATATCAACAAGTCCAGGTACTTGCTACAGAGGGAGGCTTAACTGAGACTTTGTAAAGAGGAGTCAAGCTTCCAAACAAAGATTATGTTTCAGGCCTCAAATAAATCATGACTCAGCTGTCACAACTGCTCACACTGAGTGCTCAGTCCTGACCCTGCTCATGGAGGGCTTAAGAATGCAAGGGGAATCTCTGGAGAGCTACTTATGCCTTCTCAGTTTTTACATTCCTGGTGTATGAAAGGGAGAAGAACCAACAGAAAGGATATGGAAAGTAATAATTAGAGTCTTCAGGGAGTCTCCCAGAGTAGACTTGCTGGAACTTTGAGCCTAAAGGACCTCTTCCCTTCCCTTGGAAGGCTCCTATATTATCTTCTTTTTCTTCTTTACCATCACGGAATGAAGGCAATTCATTGACTCTAATTCTAAAATAATGTTTTCTGTCTCAGTTTATTCTGACTTTCATTTATCAGAAAACATTTTGAACAATTTAGTTCTCCAGGATGACACTTGGTTGTCTTGCTTTCTAAAAATCCTTTGTCAATCTTAGGACATGAGAAGGGATACTAATTACTTTTAGAATTTCTGAACAGAAATGCACGTGTGCCCACTAAAAGAATAGGAATAGGATATATAGTTGAAAACTAGTTGAGGGGAAAAAAGAGAAAAAATTGTCAATTAAATAAATGACAAGGAAGGAGAAAAAGGCAGAGAATTGACACAAAATAAGATGATGTAAATAATCAAATACATCAATAATTATAATACTGTGAGTGAATTAAACTTATGAATTAAAAATGATTGTGAAATTCACTTCTAACAAATTTAGCTATATATCACTTATAAAATCTATATTTTAAATATAGTGATGAAAAAGACTGATAGTAGGGAAACAAACAAAGATATACCAGACAGTTATAAAGGAATACTAATATCGACCAATATAGACTTTAAGGAAAAAATATTGCCAAGATCAAGAAGCTGATTACATAAGCATAAACAGAATAAGTCACCAAGAATGCTTAATAATCTTGAATCTATGTACCTTGTGCAGCCTAACCACAAAACATATAAAACAAAATTTTAGAGAGTTACAAGGAAAAATGGAGAAATTTTCATAATAATGGAAGGTTTTAGACATATCAGTCAGAAGTGATCGATTTAACAAAGAATTAGTAAGGTAGCATAAGATTTGAGAAATTCCAATGAACAAACTTCATTTTATGGACATAATATGCCTAACAATTGGAGAATATTCAATATTTGCAAACACACATGAAATAGTGAAATTTTCCTTCTCTTTCCATAGTTTTCCAATTGTCAATATTCTTCAAAATTGGCTTAAACAGATTCAAGTGAAAGAAGAGAATTCAGGACCTTGATACCTCCAGCATTTTGATATACGAAGAGCTGGAGGTGTGGAAATCCTAGTGAGGGACTGGGAAGGAGGGACTAATAGGCAAGGGGCTAGTACTCTGAAGGTTCTTTTGCACATTGTATGTTCCTTTGAGTTAGTAGAAATTATCAGGGGCTAGCTCAACTTTCCTGCTCAACAAAGCCATTCCTCAGTGCATCTACCATTCCCTGAGCCCTTCACTCACTTTTCACTGGTTTCTTGTTAAAGTCTTAGGATCGCTGATCCATAGTTGACACATAATATAGTGTCTTCTATTAAAAGGTTTCACGAAAAGTTTTTGCCCATTTGTTCTCAAAATTGGCTGTATATTAGAATCATCTGGAAAACTTCTAAAAATACAGATTTTCAGGCTTCATAGATGGTGCTCTGAATCAAAATTTCTTGGAATTAGTTTCAGAAATCTGATTCTTAAAAGCTTTCCAGAGATGCTGATTGCAGCTGTCCATCATTTGCCAAATACTACTTTAGCCAAAGGAGCCAAGTAATGAGTGAAGAAACACTTGTTTTCATCCTAAATCTGTGGCTAACTTGCTGCTATGCTAATTTCTTTAACTTCCCCATGTGTTTCCCAACCTGTGGCCTATTTTCTTCATTTGGAAATTAGTATATGATTACACCTGCCACTCAACTTATCAACCTCACTGAGATGTTTTTGAAGCATGAATTAGGTAATTTAGAACTGCCAAATTCAAACCACAAAAATATCTTGTTTTTTGCAAGAAAATTTCCTGTTCTAAACTAATTTATTTGGTCTCCTTGCAATTTTAGAATTATGGAAAAAAAACAAAACAAGAAACCATTTATGACCGGTTTTAGGTCAAAGTTTAGCTCCAGCTTAAATATTCTGAAGCAGAAATGTTATGGCTTGCAGGTAAGTTTGACTTCCAAGGAAGGTAATGACCAAATACATGTTCACTTAAGAAATGCAGATACCATATGGAATGTACATAATAGGAAAAAACTTGAATTGCTGGGGTTGGTTTTAATGTGTCTGTTTTGCAGTTAAAAAATTCACAGGTTTAATCATCTGCATAAAGATTTAACAACACAAGATAAAATTAGATGTGCCTTTTACATAAGATGTCACTTGGAATGATTGGTTTCTCAAATCTTAGCCTTGTTTCAGGTTGCAAAATGGTATAATCCCTGAGGGAAATCATAGCATGATCTGTCACCTGTCAATGTATTACCTTGTATCCACTTCGCTCACACTTATGCTCAGGAAAGGGCAAGGGAATGCAACAATGCAATACAGTAAGCTTAAGAAAACCACAACTACTTGGTGCTAAGGAAAGGAACAAATCAGAGGACAATCCCAATATCAAGGCTGAGATGTATCATCTGAATTCTGACTTTCTGCAGAAGAGAGACTGGGGCATCACAGAGATTGCAACTGTCAGCAGATTAATTGTTCCAAACATGAGAGGATTATAGGACCCTGGCTGAAGTGTTCTAATCACATGTTAGCAGAAAGTAACACATACCAGAAGGACTTCTTTTTTTGGCATGGGCAGGCTCCAGCAATCGAACCCGGTCTCCGGCATGGCAGGCAAGAATTCTGCCACTAAGCCACCATTGCACCACCCCAAAAGGACTTCTTTTGAAAAGCAGAGACAGGTAGAAAGTTCATTCCCCTAGTGGGGTGCAGTATGTGAGCTCAGCTGCCAGACCCAGGCAGAGCTCTGAACATAAGCTTACATACTTCCCGTTTATAAAACACAGCCATCAGATGTGAATAAGATCTTAATGTTGTTCTCCTTCCACAAACAACTTAAGTCTTGAGAAATAATGTCATTTTTGGCTTTGAAACTGAAATCTGCAGGTTGCAAAGTTGAGGCTGGTAGCCTCTCTTCATTTCTTTATGTTATTATATAACTTAGCAAACTTTTCCAGAAATAGATGATAACATTTTCATGTCAAAAATACAGAGTAAAATTCCTTCATATTTAAAGATATTTCTTCCTTTGAGCAAGAATAACATTGTCACTTGGCTATTCTCCAACAATGAAATTTCTGCTTGTGTTCTTGGTGATAAGAAAGGATATAGTGAGCAAAGGAATTTATTCGAAGGCAATAACATGCCCAAGGAAAACATAAATTCATGGTCCACTTCTTCTTCTTTCGATGGTATACTAATGTTCCACAGAAAAATTCAAGAATAAGTTAATATTTATGCATTCAGTCCATAGTTTAACAAACTTTATTTCATACCTGCTGTATGCCAGACACAATGTTAAGACCTAAGAATGCAAAAATACGGCCAAATTCCTGTGCTCAATAAACTCCATTCTAGAGAGAGTTTAGCATATAATAAACAACATTACTTATTATTTAACAATGATCTAATATATGTGTATAAGATTTTAGTGAAAGAATAAAGGAAGAAGCATTTAATCCTGCTCAGGAGATGAGGATGGGAGAAATGAGGATGGATGAGAAAGAAGGAGTTAAAATAGGAGACATTACACTGGATGAAATGGAGAGACACAAGCTTCTGAGGTAAATCAATACATCCTTTGTTTTCATTAGGGGAACATTTTGCTGTCTCCTCTGAGGACTCTATGATAGCAGCGCTAAAATGGTGAACTAAATTTTATCTTCAAGCTCGCCCTAAGCTAATGATATGTAGTAGCAGATATCAAATATTTGAAAGTCTTTCATTGGAATGCTATCATTCAACATATGCTCATGTTCAAAAGTTATATTATGGTGTCTATTTTAAAACTTAAGCCCTAGTGGGATGAAATAAAGCTATTCTGGCAAAAGTGATTAACACTGAGGTCAATTAATCTGACAGTAATTTTAAAAGATCAATTCCAAGTTGATGAAGAGGAACGCTTGATATACATAGCCTGGTTTATTTCACTCTGAATTTCTCCCATTTGGCAGCTTGACAGGTTCTTTGTCTTAGTACCAGTTCTGACCTACAGTTAGAGGTATTTACAGAGTTCCAGCCTGAGGCTCAAGACCATGTTTTACCTTGGAGTTCATTTGCAAGCTGGATTTCTGACATATACCCATGACTCTGAAATCACCTTGAATTTCAATTTTTTTTCCTTTTTCAATTTCTGTTTATTTTTGGCCCTTGGGAAAATGTCATCTTTTCAATATGAAAAAAAGCAATAAGATCAACACAAAAAAAGAAATCTGAAGTATAGAATATGAAGAAAGCTAAAGATGAGTAGGGGGGAGGCAGTAGCAAAAGACATGTCACAAAAAGATGGGTGTATTATCCCCTCTTTCAGGAAATTGACTCCAACACTTAGGTGGCAGCTAACACTTTTCCGAGTTAGGGCTGCAATTCTTTTTTCAGGGTAAGAGAAGGTGGGGATGGTAGGGATGAGCTTTCTGCATGCTTAGGGATCAAGGTCAATCTCTTCCCTCTTGGTGGACCAGGTGAAGGAAGGAAGCCAATGTGAGGGAGGGAGGGAAAGAAGGATCCCACTGACAGAGTAGGGAAGACCCTTTCTAAGGGAACTGAGAGCTTAGGACAGAGCTTGGAAGGAAACTGAAAGTGGGGATAATACTGTATGTAATGCCTTTCCTGCAGCTGAGAGAGGACCAGAGAAATACCTGAAAATCATGATGTAACCATTAAAGAACCAGGACTCCCCCCCCCTCAAAATTGCTCTAAAATGTAAAATCCCATCCCCTTTCCTTGTTCTAAATGGGATCTGCATGAGACCCAGCATTTTTCAGAAATGCCTTAAGAGCAGAGAGAAGATTAACTGGACAGATGGGAGGACTGGATACCAGAAGGAAATACAGGGTTACCCAGCATGGTAGAAATATAGGTTTCCTAGAGTGGAAAGAGAGAAGAGACATTCAACAAACAGCAAATTATTTATTGAGTGCCTTCTATGTGTCAGGAAGTTTGTGAACCACCCCCCTTCAAAAGAGAAACAAAAAACAAAAGCAGGCAGAAAATGCAAATTCTGAGGGAGAGGAAAAGGGCAGCAGATGAAGAAGAAGGTTGCGGAAACTATGAAGCCTGAGGTGATGGGGTTCTACTTTATTCCTCTTCTTCAGCCTCTTCACCCAAATCCTCCTCCATCTTGGTACTGCTGGTGCTTGGAGATGAGGTGGCTCATGTTGTCTCAACCTTGGTGAACTCCATCTCATCTATACCCTCGCCCTGTAACAGTGGAGGAAGGCCTTTGGGTGGAACATGGCAGTGAACTGTTCTGAGATGTGCTTGAAAAGTTCCTGGATGGCAGTGCTATTGCCAGTGAAGGTGACCGCCATTTCGAGGCCATGGATATAGCAGACAGCCGTCTTAATATTGTTGGGGATCCAGTCCACAAAGTAGCTGCTATTCTTGTTCTGTACATTGAGCATCTGCTCATCCACCTCCTTCATTAGACATCTGCCCATGGAAGACAGTAGCCACAGTGAGGTACCGATCATGGCGGGGGCGGGGAGGGGGTCACAGGCAGCCATCATGTTCTTGACACTGAAGACTTGCTGCATGAGTTCAGGCACAGTGAGGGCCTGGTACTGCTGGTTGCTATGACTGGTCAGAAGGGCAAAGCAAGGCATGAAAAAGTGGAGATGTGGGAAGGGCACCATGTTGACTGCCAGCTTATGGAGGTCAGCATTGAGCTGACCAGGGAAATGGAGGTTAGTGGTGACACCACTCATGGTGGCTGAGATGAAGTAGCTCAGCTCTCTGTAGGTTGGTATGGTCAGCTTGAGGGTGTGGAAGCAGATGTCCTAGAGGGCTTCATTGTCAATATAGTAGGTCTCATTTGTGTTCCCTACTAACTGGTGGTCTGAGAGAGAGGGTGCCATTGTAGGGCTCAAACACAGTCAGGCACTTTCGGTGAGTGAACCACACTGAAAGTGTTCATGATGTGGTCAGGATACTCTTCACGGATCTTGCTGATGAAAAAGGTGCCCATTCCAGAGCTTGTGCTCCCACCCAGTGAGTGCATCAGCTGGAAGCCTTGCAGGCAGCCATAGCTCTTGGCATCCTTCTGTACCACGTCCAGGACCGAGCCAACCAGCTTGGCCCCCTCTGTGTAGTGGCCCTTGGCCCAGTTGTTGCCTGCCCCAGACTGACTAAAAACAAAGTTGTCTGGTCTGAAGATCTGGCCAAAAGTACCTGAGTTAACAGAGTCCATAGTCCTGGGTTCTAGATCCACTAAGATAGCACAAGGAATATATTTGCCACCTGTGGCTTCATTGTAGTACACGGAGATGTGTTCCAGCTGTAGGTCGCTGTCCCCATGGTAGGTATCCATAGGGTCGATGCTGTATTCATTGCTGATGACCTCCCAGAACTTGACACCAATTTGGTTGCCACATTGACCAGCCAAGATGTGCATGATTTCCCTCAAGGTTAAAATTTATTTTAAGTTTTTACTCACCTCAAAGCGTGTGCAGGCAAGAGAATGTTATGGAATTTTCCCCTCTGTGGGTCACAAGCTGGCAGGATGGATTGTGGCGTGGAGGCTGGAGCAGTGAGCTGAATCTCAATTCTTATAATATTATTTTCTTGTCTTTGTTTGATTCTTAATTTTGAAATTTGTACCTGCTGCTGCAATCCCTTCAATATCTGAGTTCTGTTCCTGAAAATCCACCCTTGTCTGAGCTCTTGCTACCTGAAAAAAAGATGTGTCCAATGGTGCTGCTACAGCTATCACTGGATCTTGGAGTCTTCATCATAAATTCTCTGTTGCATTTTTGAAAATTTCTGTGACCTGGCTTTCACATCCTTGATAAAAATGATGGCTCTGGAAAAACACTGTTGCCTGTGATATTTCATATATTGTGGTTCTAAATATTGTGATTTTCCTAGTGAATTGAAATTTCTACCAAGGCAGATCAAAGACTGCTCCCTTATTAATAAGTCTTATACTCTTATTTGGTTGGGTTTTGCTATTTTTAAGAAAATGACCTTGATCCAGCAAGGAGAACAAATCATTTTCAACGAACAGAATACCAAGATTCCAAACCATCTATGCTTTGTCTCCTTCTATTGGGCCATTCTTCAACTTCTGCCTAGTAACTAAGCAATTTGAATACATTAAACAATCAAATAATTGTTTGTTCTGCCATATTTAAACCAATTATCTCCACAATTTACCAAGTTCTCTTTTATTTGAATGCTTGATAAAATGTAAATTCATATAACCTTTCCAAATTGTGTCCTTTTCTGAAAAATGACAGTCATCTGCTGCTGTGAACAAGCATCATGTTCAAAGACATTTGAGCATTCTAAAGGCACGAGAACACAGTGTTTTCTGGATAAACAATATTATATAAAATGGAGTACAGCACGTAGCACAGTCTAATCCCCTGGCTCTCCCATTACACAGTAAACTTCGTGAAGATATGGCATTACTCATGGCTGCTAATGTGATGTTTTTTGCACAGGGTAAATACTTATTACTGACTATTTTCCAAATTCATTCTTTCCATAAGGATTTCCAAGGAGACCTATAATATTTGAATAACAACCAGATTTTTAGCAATTGGATTACATTCATGCTAATTTAGGATAGTTGCACCAATGATTTAACAGAGTAATAGAAGCCCTTATCTCCAATGTAGTTGAGACTTGTTAATGAATTGGAAATGTCAGATAGAATGGGAAATCTTAAAATGGTGTACACTTTTTAAATTTACTTTACTTTTAACTAAAATGTGTGTAATAGGGAGCCACTAAGATACAATATGTGCTTTATTCCAAATGACATAGAGTATTATCAAACTAGAAATTAAGTTGTAATTAATGACTGTTGATTTCCACTTCTAGCCATTTCAGATTTTCTGGTATAGACCCTTCCCTTTCAATATAAACAACAAATTAGCTGGGCACAGTGTATGAGCAAACTGTTTTCAGGCATTGGATAATAGAACAGTTCTGTGATCTTGGAGGAAAGGAAAACAAATGAGGTGGTGCCCCCATCTACCCTAACTCTCTGCCTAGGACATTTTCCAACCATGGTGCTGGGAGGTGAAAATCAAGCAGACTATGGAGGTCTCATGAACTTCAGAGACAAGTGTTGGACAGTAGGGATGCTGAAGTGATAGGAAATTGAGGGGCAAGGTACTGGAAACGAGGAAGCTGTGCAGAGAGGCAACCCAAAAGTATTTTCCGAACAGGTAATGAGCATGATGTTGTTGTACAGAGTGGATACCATAAATTCTGTTTGAGGTTTCCCAAACATCATTGGCTGGCATGAATAGGGTAAGATTCTGTGGTTTAGCAAATGTGGCTGCATCATGGTTGGGAGCTGAATAGAGGTGCAAGAGGATATGAAGTCCTGGGTTTCTGGTACAGCAAAAAATAAGAGATCTTACTAATTCCTTCAAGCATTCAGTTTGACCCCTAGAACTAAGAAATTAGAAAATACCCTGGAGTAAGGACCAAGCCCTAGGACCTACCATAAACAAATCAATAAACAAAAGATAAACCAGACAAGATTAAGGCTGCTTGTCAGAACAAAAATAAGCACTCTTTTAAAATAAAAACAACATAAAATGGATTCCATACAATGTATCTTTTAACTGCTGTAGAGACCCAGAGCCTGGACTCCCCCTCCACAGAGAGAGTAAGATGCTGCATGTAGCTGCCTATATGACATGGACAGAAATTAAAGGTCAATAGGCCTCCTTGGAGAGGAAACGAATGTATAGATGGGATTGCAAACCACTTATCTTGTAAAGCATTGAAACTTCTCTCCCCTGATATGCTGATGACAAATCTCCAAACCCCAGTGTCATTAGACTTTGCTGAAATTCTGTTCCCATACCCTATGGAATGTCCTTGTCCTAAATCATTATAAACTGCTCCTTGAACTCCCCATCCCCCAGGCCCCACTTTTGCAGAGCACTGACTTCCTGAATGGTTGCCATCAAGATGATCTTCTCCTGTTCATAAATCCTAATAAAACTCATGTCTGACTTCATGCCTAGTATGTTCTTTGGTCTCAGGGCTGTGCTGACCCAAGTCCTTCAAAAGCTGGATTGGAATAAATGTCTAGCATACAACCACACACAAAGAAAAGGCATGGAAAGAAATCATTAAATGTGATTCATATCCAAGAATAAAAAAGAAGTCAATAGAAACAGACCCTGAGGTCACCCAGATGTTAGAATTAGCAGGCAAGGATTTTAAAATGTTTATTTTAGATGTTTTCAAGTACATAAAAATATGCATATAATAAGAGAATAGATGCAGAATCACATCAGAAAATTTAAGCTATAAAAGAGGATCAAGGGAATTCCAGAACTGAAAAATACAATACATGAATTTAAAAAATGCAATAAAAATTCACTAGTTGAATTTAAGAGCAGATTGGAACTGGCAAAGAAAGAATTAGTAAACTTGAAGGCAAATCAAGAGAAAGTTTGTAATCTGAACAGAGTCTTATGTAGGCTAACCTACTAAATTCAAGGACAGGAAATAAAGGGGCAGGAAAAATGTTTAAAGAAATCATTTAAATATTTAAAGAAACAATCCCCAATTTCCTAAATTTTGGTTTAAAACATATAAATCCAAGAACCTCAGCAATTCCAAGAGTATAAATATAAACAAAACAACACCTTGGAACACTCTAGCCAAACTGCTGAAACCCAAAGAAAAAGAGTAAACATTATGATGAAAACAGTAAACATCATGATGAAAAGAGATAGATAGATAGATAGATAGATAGATAGATAGATAGATAGATAGATAGATAGATAGATGATAGATAGATATAGATAGATAGATAGGTGGATAGATAGATAGACAGATAGATGGGTGGATGAGAGGGAGAGAGACAATGGAACAACTTCTTTGAAGTGTTTAAGAAACGTTGTCTAACAAGAATTAAATATCCAGCAAACTGTCCTCCAAAACTCAAAAATTTGGGTTTAGTATATAAATTTTCAGAAAACAAAAGCAGAGAGAATTTATTGCCATAAGGCTGTTGTTGCAAAAATGCTAAAGGGAGTTCTCAGGCTGAAGGGAAATAATATCAAATGGAAACTTCAACATATAGGACTAAGAGAAGAAAAGGAAAAGGGCAACAGGACAACAACAAAATAACAAATGGAACAAATGGTATCAAAATAGTTAAATGATATATGTAGACTAACCCATATGAATAATTAAAATTACAAGGAAGAGATTTTTAGATGGAATAAAAAGAAAAATCCAAGAATGCACTCTATAGGAAAACAGAATTTAAATATAAAAAGAAAAATAGGTCATACCTAAATAAAAAGGTGAAAATATGTTCCATGCTAACATTTGGGATAAAAAAGCAGAGCAAAAAGGCCAATTCATCAGGAAGCACATCAATCCTAAATGTATGTACCTAAAAATAGAACTTGAAAAATATGAAAATAATCTTACAGAAATAAAGAGATAAATAGGCAAATCCAAAATCATAGTTAGATATTTTAAAATCAATATCTCAGTAATTAATAGAAGAGTAGACAAAAATATCAGTAAGAATTGAGAAAATTTGAGCATCAACTAATTGTCCTATTGATATTTACAGACTACTACACCCAACAACTGGTGAATAACATTTTTTTAAGCACACAAAATTTACCAAGCTATACCATATGCTTGGCCTAAAAATAAAACTGCATAAAGTTTGAAAGACTAAAATATCACATTATATGTTCTCTCACCACAGTGGAATTAAATTAGAAGGTTATAGCAAGAAGATATTTAGAAAATATTCAAGTATTTAGAAATTAAACAGCATGCTTCTAAATAACCCATGGGTCAAATAAAAAAGATCACAAGGGAAAATTCTAAAGTATTTTGAAATGAATGATAATGAAAAGTAACTCTCAAATTCATGGGATATGGCTAAACAGTAATTAAAGAGATAGGTTATAGTTTTGAATATCTGTGCTAGGGAAAAAAGACACAAAACCTTTTGTTTAATTTATAACTTAGAATTTGCTATTTGTCATGCTATTGTAAACGGTCTGTTTTAAAAAGTAAGTTTCCAATTGTTTGTTGTTATCACATAGAAATGTCCCTGTAAGGATTGATAATGTAACATATTCAGTAAAGCTTGATACTCATGGTTTTATTTTCAAATAGGAAATATTTTTATGCCATTGAATCAATTCCATTAAAACTGAAGGAATCCTAATGCCTAAATCCTAACATATACGTCACCCAGGAGTGGAGTCTAATTCTCATCTCAGAGCAAGAACCTAATATGACAGAGCTTTTAAAAAATTCTCTGAATGACATAGAAGCCAAAGTGTCCCAGGTAGACACACATTCTTCTCTTTATAACAAACAATTAAAGGGATTTAAAAGCTAGAGTCTCCTTCCCTGCATTTCACATGTGCAACATAAAAATTGAGTATCAGATTGAATAGATGTTGGATTAACTAATTTTTTCCCTGTCGAAAATTTCTGAGATTACTACTTGTCAGCTGTATTGTTACCTATTCAAGGTAATAATAATCCTATAGATAGGCAGTACCTAAGAATTCTGTTTCAGGACTCCTCTGTTAAGCATGAAGGGCACTGCCCACTTTATAGCAGAGACAAGTGAGATCCATGGAAGGTTTGAGTAATGGATGCAAAGCTCATTGACATGTCTAACATTTTTGATGATACTTAATTCTACTTCTCTGTAAATTGTACTATGCTTTATACTGTATATAAATTTTAAACTAATACCTGAGGTAGGCAGGGATAGTTCATTATCCATCTTTATCCATCACTACTTGCTATGCTTCTCAGTGTCATTTGAGAGTCACCAGATGGCAGAGATTACAGGGAAATGTAACATTGAGTTGTCAGTCATACTTAATTTAATTTACTTCTTATATAACTATATCTCATTTCTGATTACTACAATGGGTTTTTGAAAAGATTTTAAAAGAAACACCTCCCACATGTGGACCTCTCATGTTCTAGGAATTACCCCAACTCATCAAGTTTCGACTCTTGCAATAAGCTTTGCATTTCATTCTGAAGCTGGATAAGACATTAAAACATGTTCTTGTTACTACTGTTTATAGGAGGGAGAAAAGGAGGTAAATGTCTGGCTTACTGAAGGATATAAATATTAACAACCTTAACAAAATGCCAATGAGTTGATTACTTCTGGTCTCCTTAAAATACACCGGCAATTTCGGTTGGATGATATTATCTCCTCATATGCCACAGAACTGTTGCTTAGGTGGTGGTTCCAGGTATTGTAGAAAAGTAATTTCATATTAACCTAAAAGTAGCTGAGTCATGGTGTTCCTGAAATAGGTTAGAGATGATAAATGCTCTGTAGATACCTGTTATTTATTATTATTTAATGAAAACAGGATAAATGCATTTACCTTGGAGCAGTTTCATGAGCAAATCAAGAGAGAGATGACTAGTTTATATCAATGAAATGTTTACTTTTTTGTCCATGTTTTCTGCTTTGCTTGGCTATTTCATGCATCTCCTAATGTGAATTGTTGAAGTTTTTCTCAAGAGCCCACTTTATTTCATTTATTTTAGCATTATCTCACTTTTGCGATCAAGGACCAAATTAGGCAGAAAGAATTCTTGTTGCTCTGTGTTCCTGAGGTCAAGACTGTATCTATTTGGAAGAATATTGGCCACTTATGTTCTTGAAACCTGAGAAAAAGAGCACACACTTCTCCTATCCTACCATGCATCCTCTTTCAAAATTGGTAGGCCCAAGGACACAAAACAACATTTTCTATGATGTGGCCCCTCCTATACTTCAGGTCAGCAAAACAAGAGCTATAAACAGCAATGTGATGGTGAGGTTCTGGTGTCAACTTGGCCAAGTGATGATGCCCAGTGGTCTGGTCAGGCAAGCACTGGCCTAACTGTTGCTGTAAGGATACTTCATGGGTGGATGATAACTGGAAGGCTGGTGTATTAAATCATCAGTTAGTTGACTAAATCTGTGGCTGATTACATCTGTAATCAACTAAGGTGCATCTCCCACCAATGAGATAATCCATTCAACTTAAGACTTTTTAGGGGAGAAGAGAGACCTTTTCACTGCTTCTTCAGTCAGCGAGCCTCTCCTGCAGAGTCCATGCAGACCCTTCATTGGAGCTGCCAACTGCACAGCCTGCCCTACAGATTTTGGACTCTTCCATTCCCAGTGGTGTGAGACACCATTATAAATCTCATATTTATGGATATCTCCTGTTGGTTCTGTTTTTCTAGAAAGCCTTGACTAATACAAACAGCCACACCAAACTTCAGACAAATGACTAAAGGTCAGAATGATTTTAGAAGTCATTTGACATACCTGAGATAATTACTTAGCTCCCCTACTGGCTCAACATTTACAGCAAAAATTCCTAAACTACTTTTTAAAATCTCCAGCAGTGTTGGGATACAAGGTCACTCCTGAGTGCTCCCCTACTGGGGAAGGAAATGGTGGAGAAAAGAGAGAGGAGAAGAGAAGCAAAATTGTGTTGGAAAAATGGATTCAATAGTTCATCATTTAGTAATGCTCATTCATAGTCTACAGTAACTCTGGAGTCCATTCCAAACCCACCTTGCACAGGAAGTCTCCTCTTACTGTCTCTGCCCCATTCAGGTCACTGACACTCCTTTCTGGGAATTCAGCTCTCACTGTCTGTTCCAGCTCCTTGGTTCTAGGCACACCCTACTACTTCTATTTGGTAGCAACTCTGTGTGAATGAGAGTCCCAAACACAGAGCCTGATGAGGTGTGGGCAACTCAATGAGAGGGGTGCCCAACACCCTTTACCTCTATTTGCCTTGGTGCCCCACCTAGAAGTAAACTCCATGATAAGAGGGACCTTATCACATTCCAGTGGTCCCACAGATTCTTAGGCCTTACCCCAGTCTTGTGAATCAGAATTTCTAGGAGTGAGACAGGGAATAGGCTTTTAAAAGTACATCTACTGGTGATTTTTAGATATATAAAGTTAAAGAATCACTGCCTCGAAGAATTGCATTTTCTTCCAGGATGGCTTTCAGGACTGGCCTTCATAATTAGAACTAAGCCAGAACAGGAAAGCAGATGGAAAAATGATTTCTCTCCTTTCCTTCTCAACTCCTGCCTTCTAAAACTGTCAAGTAAAAGTCCCCTATGATTTTTTTTAGCAAATCCTTCTGCCCCAAAGAGAAAAATTGTTCCAGGGTATAATCTTACCCAAGGGGGTATTTGAGGAATCTAGGTAACATAGGATTAAAATATAACATCCTACCTGGATTGTCAAATTTCTGGGAGAATAAATTCAAACATAACAACACATTAAATTGATGAGAATCTTTCTCCGTTACCCAATCTCTCAAAAGAAAATCATTCAAGCAAAGTGCTTGACCTTGGGAGACATTTAATAAGTATAAAGTTAATGAATGAATATGAACATGAAATAATCCTTTAATCCCTCAGGATCAATATTGCAATCTTGTATTATCACTATTCTGTAAATATGTGGGAATATTAATGAATTAAAGAGCGCTAACTGACAGAATGGGGAATAAACTAGCTTTTATTATAGTGGCTTATTATCCTATATTCTCAATTCTTTGACTTATTTTTGTGACAATAAATTAGTAGTTTACTTATGGTTCATGTCATTCACCTGTAAAAACTTAAAGTTTATGATAGTAAGAAATGAATTAAAATGATAGTAAAGATATATAAAATTCAGAAGGAATGTTTATTTTAATTTCTTATAGAAAATTATCTTTGTGGTTCTTCAATTTTTAAAAATTAAGAAAGTCTCTTAAAAACTATTTTGGTGAGAGTGCAAAGGTAGTTCACTGGTAGAATTCTCGCCTGCCTTGCAGGAGACCCGGGTTCCATTCCTGGTCCTTGTGCTTCCCAAACAAACAAATAAGCAAAACCAACAAAAACAAACAAACAAAAATTCAACAAATAGTGTTGCAATAATGGGATACTCACATGGAAAAAAGAATGAAATGTGACCCCGCCAAACAGCACACACACACAAAAAGACTATTTTAGAAGGTGTACACAGTATGGCATCCATTATCTTTCCTTTGACTGCTTTCTTTATCCTCTTTCTTGCTTGTTATGGTCCTGGTCATCTTCATGTGTTTGTTTGTTTTGTGGAAATATAAGTCAAAAGAACATGGTTTGCTAAGATAAGTCATAAAAAAAGGCTTTTATTCCTGTAACTACATGCTTTTTTTTTTTTTTAACCAGTGGAATATGTATAAATTGTCCCCTTCTTTCTATAGTAGCTACTTCCTTAGTCTTTAGTCATTTGGAGTTAAATAAAGTGAATCTGCATTCCAAACTGATAATGATGATAAACACAATAATAATGAATTGTTGATGATCAGAATTCAAAACACAACATTCCCTGCCAACCTAAATCTGACGAACTTTTTCAGTTGACAAACTGATTTTGAAGTACATATGAAAATGCAAAAGAAATAGGCCAGCCAAGGCAAACTTGAAGAAGAATGAAATCAGAGAATTTATATTACCAGATTTTAAGACTCAATATAATTTACAGTAATTAAAGATGATGTGATATTGGTATAAGGATGGATAAATTGATCAAAGGAACAAAACAGAAAAATAAGCGTATACAATTACCTGATTTTCACAAAAAGGGCTGGTGCAATTCAATTAAAAAAAGAAAGTCTTTTCAATAAATGGTGGTGGAGCAATTGAATCTCTATATTAAAAAAGAAACTTTGACTTCTACTTCACTGCATACACAAAACTTATTTTAAGATGGCTCATAGACCTGACTTTAAAGGCTGAAAGAGGCGAGCTTCCAGCATCAGGGCATCTAACACTTGAAATCTTCCTAGTCCACTTGAAATGTGCCATAAAGTATAAAATATGGATTTTCAAAGACAGTTTTCAAAGACAGTACAAAAAAAAAGATGTAAACTACATCATAAGTAATGTTCATATTGATTGCATTTCTGAAATTATAATATTTTATATATATTGGCATAAACAAAATACATTCTTAAAATTAATTTCATCCATTCATTTCTATTTTTGTTTAATGTGCAGAATTAACATATGTTAATAGTAGAATTAGCATATGTTTTAGGCTTAAATTATTTTTCTATTGGTCATTGCTACTCTAGAAGAAAATATAAGAAAATCTCCTCAAGTACTTGGGAAGGGCAGAGATTTCTTAAACAGGACACAACACACACACACACACACACAAAAACACTACTAAACATATAAAAAAATAATAATGACAGGACTTCTTCAAAATTAAAAACTTCTGCTCCTTAGAAGACAATATTATGAAAGTGAAAGGGCAAGCCACAGACTAGGAGAAAATATTTTAATACACATATCTAAAAAAGGACAAGTATATAAATAAAGAACTCCTAAAATCAATAAGTAAAAGGCAAGTAAAAATAATGGGCATACAAGACTTGAACAGGTATTTCACTACAGAAGATATCTGCCTGGTCAATGAACATGAGAAAAAGTACTTTAACCTCACTGGCTATCAGGAAAATGCAAATTAAAACCACAGTCAGCCCATGGAAATAAAGTCAATTGATTTTTGGCAAAGATACAAAGACAACTCAATGAAGAAAAGACCATGTTTTCAACAAATGGTGTAACACAATTAGATGTTATAGTAGACAGAGAAATGTGGTCCCCATCCCCCCATCCCCCAAGATGTCTATGCTTTAATTCTAAGAACCTGTGTGTAGTGATTTGAAGCTGTTTGTACCCCAGAGAAACATGCTCTTAAACCTAATCCATTTCTGAGGGTGTGAACCCATTGGAAGTAGGACCTATTGATGAGGTTACTTCAGTTAAGGGGTGGTTCAGCCCAATCAAGATGGGTCTTAATTCTGTTACTGGAGTCCTTTATGAGCGCCTTGAGAGTCAGACAGAGTAAAAGCAGAGGGAACAGCAAGAATCTGAATATCAATGGAACCCAACCTGGAAGAGAAGGAAGAGGCCAAGAGACACCAGACATGTGCCTTACCATGTGACAACTTAAGAACCAGGGATCACCAGAAGCCAGCCCCAGAATTCCAAAGTCTTTGAGGCAGAAAGCATCATCTTTACAACATCTTGATTTGGACTTTTTCCTATCCTCAAAACTGTAAGTGAATAAATTCCCATTAGCTAACTCAGTCCATTTCACAGTATTTGCTTGAGTAGCCAGGGAAACTAGAACAAAAGACAACTCTGGGTTTAATTAACACTTAGGTTTCAGGCATTGCTCAATCACATCCATGGCACAGGACAGAAAGGTGGCTAATTTAAGTATTAACAAAACCCCATCCCTCATTAAGAGTTAAACAAACAGCAAAAGATGTTCAACTGTATGTTTAATGGGAAAGCTAAACAAAGCAAAAAAACTGAGCTGGAATCTCCTTACATTTATTGTTATATTTTAAAATGCAGTTTAGTTTAATTGGTGTCAACAATATTGAAACCAATTTTTTTTGAGATTTTAAAGAATGCTATTCAGATATTGTAATATGAATGAAGGCAACTTGCGGTCTTAATGCTGAAAGGTGCTGATCTGTCTGTAAACAGATTACTAGTTCTTCATGTTCTCTTATATGCAACACTTTTATTATTCCTTGTATTGGGGATATGGTAGGCATTCTTAGCTCCTGCCTAGCCTAGTTGGTCCCAAGCCCATAAATGGAATATGACCACCTTCCTAAGTAATAACATGAAAAATCTGAGAATCACCTTTGGGCTTCCCTTCCTTTTTCTCACACATCCAATTAGTCATCAATTCTATTGAAGTCAGTTTGGTTTCAGTTTAGCTTCATTCTTGTTTATAAGACTGTGTGTATGTATCTTAAGATCTATTGATATTTGCATTTACCTTCAAGGGCAATATTATTTCCTTGGTTTATCAACTTTCCCCTTACTTGTATGAACTGTCATTCTATTATTTTAAATGAAGTTTCTTAAAGTTGAGGCAAGAACATACCTGGATGGATTTCAGTGGACGAGGACAACAGTGACAAGTCATGAGCTCCAGGAAAGAACCAAGATCTTGATAACATAGGACCTTGTAGGCTGTGGTAAGAATTTTGTTTTTGTTTTGTTTGTTTGTTTTTCTCCTAGGAGTGATGGGGAGCTATTAGAGAGTTTAGTTTTGAGTGGAGATGTGAAATGAACCTAGTTCTATTTTGAAGAACCACTTTGCTGTATGGAGAATAAACCATGGTGAATGAGAGAGATGAAATTTTTCTATTCCAAGGGAGAGATGATGGCAGCTTAGTCTATGTTTGTGATGGTTGAGCTTGTAAGATGATGTCAGATTCAGGATATTTGGGGGTAGGGGGTTGGGGTAGATAAAGCCAATGAGAATTAATGAAGGACAACCATAATTTTTTAATCTGAGCTACTAAGAAAATGTCTTGCTATCTCCTGAAATAGGGACTACTGAAAGAGGAAGAGGCCAAGAGTTCTGTTTTGGACATTTAACTCTGATATGCCTAACAGATATCTAAGTAGAAATGTCCAATGAGCAGTTATTTAGGAGCCTTATAAGGGAGGGATTGGTGCTGAGGCATACATTTGAAAGTTATTAATACACAGCTGTTGATGGGATTGGATGAGATCATCTAGGGAGTGAGTGTAGATAGATATGAAGGAAGGACCAAGCTCTGAGAATACCAACATTTGGAACTGAGGAAACAGAGCAGTCAGCAAAAAAAAAAAAAGACCGAAAAGAAGCAGACAATATCAGGTTAAGCCAGGAAACCATGGTGTGCTGAGATCAAGATAAATGATCAATTAGTTCAAATGTTACTGAACATTCAATTAAGATGAATATGGAGAACTGACCATTTATTTAGCAACATAGAAGCCATTGGTGGCCTTGCAACTGGATTGCATGTGATCATTTCTTAAATGCTCATTACCACATTTAATCTGTCTGAATTTGAGATTCAGGAGTCACCATCTCAAATTACTCCTACAGGTCAGTCAGATTAATCCTGCAGAAAGGAAGTCCAGGCCATGCACTGGATTGGCAATTAAGGGACCTAAATTCTAGGACAACCTCTTCCCGCTAATCAGATAGGTGGCATAGGCAAGCCCTTCTACTTCTCAAAACCTCAAAATTTCCTCACAAGTAAAATGAAGGGCCTGGAAAGATATCATTTAAACTTGTCTGTGCTAAAGTAAAAAAAAAGCCAAAGAAGTGTTTATATTTTATATGTAAAGAGAAGCTTACAAAATATAAATCTTTCCTTGACTGTGTACTGTTAAGGGATATTTTTGAGGAGGGCCCTCCTACTCCCCTACCCCTTCTCTACTCATCTGCCCAAGTTTAAGATGCACAAAGATTCTCCTTCTCTCCTTTGGCACGTATCCCCACATCCACATCACTCATCACCCCAACATCTCTCCAAAGAACTCTGAAAATTGAAAGCATGGCTGAAGTAAAAGATCCCAGTGAATATTGGAAACTGGGAAATATCTCTTGTGCTTTAAGTACACAAGTGAAGACTTTGCATGAATACCTTTCTGTGCCTGTATTTAATTTTCCTAAGAAGTAAATATGAAATTATTACTTAATTCTTTTTGTGCTGCCATGCGAAGGGGGACTTAATCCCGAAACTTGTTTTTAAGTTACATCAAATCAGCATAATATTTTGGGGGGGGTGAGGGCTTCAAGAAGACCTAATTTGATCTTTAACTATAATTTCTATTAAAACAAATGAAAAAAATAAAGGATTTGACTGGGTTTCTTTGGTGGCCTGATAGTTCTTCATTCCAACCCTAGATGAGTTGTTGGCATGTATCTAGAAGGAAAAATGCAATATGGCGGTAACTCATTTGATTGACTGCCTTTCCTGTGTGTGGTTCCTGTGAACTCATTGATCCCAACAACTTTCAAAAGTCTTATTCCCATTTTATAGATGAGGACCAGAGAAGAAGCTCAGATGTAACTTTCAGACGTGTGTTAACAGCAGTTTCATTTCAAACCCCATGCTTTCTTCCCACTTTCCTTCCTGCCCTCTAAACATCACAGACTATAAAAATGTGAGGAAACCAATGTGATTGAGAGTGGGGTCCATACTTAAGGAGGATAAATAAGCAATGATATTAATGAAACTTTTTAAAGTTAAAAATTACATTTTAAAACATTTAAATTTAAAATTCACTTTGTGCAGCATTTTTCTCTACTTGATGGTCAGGAAGCTAAATGAAGGGCCATAATTTTAAAATAAACAGTAACTTAATCAATTAATAGTGCTAAAGAGGAGAGCTATTGCTTGTGGGCAATATTATGTTCGTTCAAAAGTTAGGAAGTGTTGGCATATAATGGTTTTCTTCTATGTTGAAAGTGGTTCCTTTTGATCTCACTTTGAACCAACTGCTCCACAACTTACTCAAAGTTGTCTCTTTCAGGAAAGCAGTGCCTGTTCTCTATGAAGTTGATACCACATCTCACTGAGAGAGTGCTGCAACACTTTTCATTTATTTATCCATCCAATCATCCATTCAGTATGCATTTTCTGAGTGTCTCTCATGTGCCACAATGCTCAATTTCCTCGCTCTTCTATTATAATAAGTATCTTTCTTCTGTTTTACCTCCGTATTCTCAAGTAAGAAATTATTTTATTAACTTTTCTAAATATTTTTGCCAAATGTAATTTAATAATTACACAAGTGAAGGTGAGGCATGAATCCATTTGTTTTCAAAAGAACAAGTTTTAACATAGAGAAGGTTAAGATATGGTTCCCATCCTTTGGATGGGGGGAAGAGGGGACGGATCTTGTATCCCTACTACTGGCTTCACTGTTTTTGAGTCTTGTCTTGAGGAAGTTGTAAGATCCATGATTTTCTTTTACAAGAATAGTGCAACTTTGAGTGGAAATTACATAAAAACATCAGACAAAATATTCCAAATTATATCAAATGCCTCTTTGCATGGTACAATTATCCACATGAGTAATCTTAAAAGCAATACATGGTGTATGAGTGCTACTAGAATATTTGTTCATGAGTTTAGACTTATGCCTCTTAAGCGGGGAAGAGTGGTATAATGGTGCTATGCTATATTACTAGGGGTTTGTCAGTTTTCTGAACATTACATCACAGGAATCAAACTCACTGCAGTGGATGTGGCCTTGATTAAATTCACCAACTGAGAACATGGTCCAGATTGGTATGTAGTAACTGCTTCAAAAACATCTGTGAACTAATGCTTCTTGGCCTTTGAAATTCATAGGGTGCTTCACTCCTGGAAGGTGAAATGAGCCAAGGAAAGTTAAGTGTTCAACCTTGTAGGTGTTCACCTGGGGAAGTGGGTGTGGTGATGTGTGCTGCCAACTGCAAAAGGGAAAAGTAGGTGGGGATTTTTGGACTTTCAAGATGCCAAATCATTCGGCCACAGAATAAGCAAATGTGGCACTTGGGTCCTGCATCTTTGTCTAAAAGCCTGTGCTAAGACATTTCCTTTGTTTTCATGGGATTGACTGAAAAACAAAGCCAAGCATGGTCAGAATATTTCTAGAAATGCTTACAGAGGAGCTTACTTAGGATGAGGCAAAACATGGTTATTTGAGGCATGATTCATTTTCTTCTGTGTCATTCTTTCCCCAGGGATTGACGGAGGGAGAGAATGAGCAAGAACAGATGTGGCTCTATTCCAGGAAGAGGAGATCCCTTCAAGCCTGGAGATGAAAGGTGCATGTATACTTTCATGGAAATTCTCATGACATTTCCCAAAAATTGAGGTTGTTCTTTATTATGCTAACATAGCAGCTCAATTAAAAACAAAAACCCAATTCTCTTTTTTCCTACAATAAGCATAGTTCAATGACTTCATAGCTCAAGTAGTCCTGTTGATTGGAATTGCAGTAATAATTCTCACAGGCTTCTATTGAGGAGTTTTCACTTTATGGAATGATGACCTTCATTGCAAAGGTTCCTTTATCATCTCCTTGCTACTATTTGGGGTTATTACATATTTTGGTTTGTAAAACCTGGTTTTGTGTTTTCTAAATGTTTTTGTAATATTTATGTGATGATATCTGTCATGGTCAGGTTCATGTGTCAACTTGACCCAGTGGTGGTGCCTGGTTGCCTGGTCAGGCAAGCGCTGGCCTGTCTGTTGGTATGAGGACATTTCATGGACTTAAATCATGACTACATTGACTGCATCCACAGCTGATTGCAATCAGCTAGGGAGAGTATCTTCTGCAATGAGTGACATTTAATCTAATCACCAGAAGTCTTTCAAGGAGGATTCAGAAGAGACAATACTCTTCTTGCTTCAGCCAGCCAGCCTCTCCTGAGAGTTTTTTGAGGAACTGCATCGGAGCTGTCAGCTTGTGACTTGCCCTACAGACCTTGGACTCTACATCTCCACAGTTATGTGAGACACTTTTATAAATTTTATATTTACACATAGCTCCTGCTGATTCTTTTTTTCTTGAAAACCCTAGCTGGTACAATATCCAAGATTGAAACTTAAAGTTTTATTTAGTTTTTGAGTGACTTTATTTAGTTTTTGAGTGACAAACTCTCTAGCCCTGTCTGTCTGGAATAATTTCTGCTGATGGAGTACACTATAGTTAAAGATTACAGGAAATCTTTCTGCCTCTTCCCCCCCACCACCACCTCTAGGTATTCTAGGAAACTGAATTCTCTTTATTTCACAAATCTAACTCCTCCTTCCATAAATATCTCTTCTGTAGCCATTGAGAGGCAGCATGGTAAGAGGACAAGTGCAAAGAGTCTTGGGAGAGTTTGCTCAGATTCAATTCCCAGTTCTACTTTTGCTGGGTATGTGATTTTGAGCAAGTCATTTAACTCCTGTGGGCTCTAGTTTATTAATCAGAAAAATCAGTATAATTTTCATGGAATTGTTGTAAAGATTATATAAATTAGTACATATAAAACTCTTGGGGGGGCCATGGTGGCTCAGCAGGCAGAGTTCTTGTCTGCCATGCCGGAGACCCTGGTTTGATTTCTGGTGCCTGCCCATGCAAAACCAAACCAAAACAAAACAAAAAACCTCTTAGACAGTTTCTGCCATAAAGCAGGCATTCTGTAATTAGTCACTATTATGTTATTATAGTTTCCCAGCCTGTATTCATGCTTCAATCCCTTCAGATTCTAGACAGACTATACATAAGAGATGCATGCACACAAGAGATGTGCAAGATGAGTCAAGGAATGTCCAGGAATCGTTACATTAATTGGAGAAGATTGAATCTAAGAGGTGAAATGTGAGCAGAAATCTTGATGCAATGCAGCAAGTTCTACTTTTGAGGTCACATCTACCTATTTTCAGAAAATTAATACTCATTTGTCTCTTCATTCTTCAAATTTTACAAACTTCATTCTTCAAACTTTACTGATGTGCAAGCAGTGTGATAATTTAAAAGGTGTTAAATGAGAAATACGACACAAAGTCCTATAACTCATCTAAATCATTTGCTGTGGGGAGAAGGGACTAAGAGATAAAGAAATCAGCCTAAGAAATGACTAAAGTGACTGATAACATGTTTGCCTTTGGTAACTTAATCCTGTAAATTTTTCTACTTTGCCTGCAGGAGGAACAAGAATGAAATTCTCAGGTTTTTTTGGGTCAACATTAGAGTCCTTGAATCAATTCTCCATGATTAAAACTGTGAGAACAAATAGCAGTTAGACTTTGAAAAGTTAAGGTTAAGGTATCTCTGGAGCACTTCAAGAAGTCATTTTCTAAAACCTAGCTCCAAGGCTGTATTTTGGTTTTCAAACTAATTTTAAGAGAAGTACCACTATGCAATGAAATCACAAGGTTCCGTGGCACACACATCTTCACATCAAAGCAAACCATACCACACAATGTAACCATGGACTGGAAAACAGACCATCCTGAAGTCCTTGAAGGCAATGCTGGAAAGATTCATTGTGCCAACTCTCAAAATTGACTTAAATTTTTTGAGTTGGAATTTCAAATGAAACTAGAAGATTTGTAGATATGAATTATTTTTGTTCTGGGTAACCCATCCCACCCTTATTCACAGAAAAAATAATCAAACCTTAATATCCTTCATAAAAGTTTCTGGAACTTCTAAGAGTTCATATTAAACATCACAACAACAAGAAAATGTAAATGAATAAGAAACAGATGTTTAACCCTGCTCTTAAAATATTTATGAGTTTCAAAATTAGGACAGTTGGGAGAGAAAATAACTGGTAAGAGAGAATAAATTGATCATGGCCTTACTACATTATATTATAAACAAAACATTCTTCTCCACTTGAACATAAAAGATCCATTTTCAATGAGTTCTGAAGTTTGAGTTTGTCCAGGGTCCCTAAGTTTACAACACTGTTAGCTTATTTATTTAAAAAAATACTTTTTAATGTTTTCTAAGGAAGCATATATTCCTAGAACAATGATTTTCTTGTTTGTTCAAATTGATTACAATTCAGTATTATTCTCCTTTAATACATCTAATTCATTACACACAATATCTAATCTGTATATGGACATATAGCTACATAGGCCATATGCATGTAATTTTCTGTCACTGGATCCAAAAGATGAGAGGTAAAAGAACATAATATTTAAATTTTCCCCTGCTTATGCCAACTGTTTAATTCTGTTTTAATGCTATAAATATTTTATGAAAATTTTTGAGCCCAGAATCTAGTTATTTTTAAGGTCACAGACTTAAAGAGGGAACATTTTTCTTCATTGCTCACAGAGAAGTTAAGTTGGGAACAAGTAGAGTGTTTTTAGTTTTCAGAGTCACTGTACTTGCTCAAATTCACATAAGTGTAGAAAATGAAAACTTTATGATTAAGTTTGTGGTTTCTGTGCTTTTATAATGGGTGCAATTAAGTGTTATTTTCTCACGAACATGTAGACCAACCATAAATATACAAGAAGTCCGAAGTGTAGACACCCCTGGTGGTATAGACACAGAGGGTGGTCAAGAGATCTGGGAAGGATCTTAATTCTCATTAGGGTCTTCAACTCAGTCTCCCTGAACTTTACCCCACAAAGTCCCTTCATCCTTGGAATTCGGTTTTGACTTAGAGTCTGGGTAGCTGTTATGGATTGAATTGTGTCCTCACAAAAGATATATTGGAAATCCTAAATCCTGTGCCTCACAATGTGGCATTTGGAAATAGGGTCATTGCAGAAATAATTAAAGCTAAAATGCCATACTGAAGTAGGGTGGGTCCTTAATAGAATATGACTGGTGTTCTTATTAGAAGAGGAGAAGAGACACCAAGTCATGAAGGAAAGACAGTCACATGAAAACAGAGGCAGAGGTTGGGGTTATGCTGCCACAGCCAAGGGATGTCAAAGATTGCCAGTAACCACCAGAAGCTGGAGAGAAGCAAGGAAAGATCCTCTCCTGGGGCTTTCAGAGAGAGCAGTGCCCTGCCAACACCTTGATTTTTGGACTTCTAGCCTCCCAAAGTGAGAATAAATTTCTTTTGATTTAAGCCACCCAGTTACAACAGTCCTAAGAGACTAATATGGCAGCATACAGATTCTGAAACAGTCTGGAGCACAAGAGATTGTATGAGCAATGATGCCTTGGAAGAGTTGTTGACC
The DNA here is from genome assembly GCA_004026745.1 of Myrmecophaga tridactyla. Lineage (NCBI taxonomy): Eukaryota > Metazoa > Chordata > Mammalia > Pilosa > Myrmecophagidae > Myrmecophaga > Myrmecophaga tridactyla. The sequence continues at coordinate 42,043 of PVIY010008822.1, read as the reverse complement.
ACACTTCTAGGGTGTGGCTTCTATTGAGCCACACCATAGAGAATTACCCTTTCAGTTCTCCCTGTGAGCATGCCCTATGCCTTTCCAACTCTTTATAAGGTCCATCATGTCCAAAGGACATTTTTCTATAATGTAAAAAGAGATATGATTTCATTCCACATAAGAGATGCATGTACACATGCACTTTTCTTAAAATTAAGTTTGAAAACTTAAATAGAACCTTGGGACCAAGTTTTAGAAAGTGACTTTTTGAAATAGTCCAAAGATGAATTAACTAACTTTGCAAGAGTCTCCATCCACTGCAAATGATAAGTATCTCAGTGAGAAATTCATTACTAAATTGTGCTTCCAGCCTTTACAAACCTTTTGTCCTTAAACCCCAGGTTGATGGACTCTTTCTCTTTGCATTAATTCTATCATGAGTTATCCATACTTCGTTTCCCTGTTATAAAGCTATCCACCATAATCAAAATGTTTACAGTATCAATTCTAAAGCATTCTTTGCTCTGTTTTGCCCATTCTGTCTTATTAGCTTTGTTTGATATATGCTGTAATTGTAATAGAAAAAGTAAAATATAGGTGTCTTCCTTTTAAAAGTGTTCTGTAAATATAATCTGATTATTATCTTAGTGAAATTCTTCCATCCTAATATATCTGTTACTTATTCCTCTTTCCATCTCTGCTGTATTCAACATTGTCCTGACTTTTAAATTTTATCAGTGTATATGAGCTAATATGGGGTCAAGTTACATTATTCAATAATATGTGGCTTACAAATTTTTTATTGGCAAAGTTGCAGGAATAAAACAACATGTTTTGCTATTGGAGTGGTTGTCCCCTTCTTTTTTTATGTAGTATATGGTTAGGGGTAAGTATGCATTCACAGTGCAGACACTGAGAAAAAGACTGCCACAAGCCCTCCCAGCACTCCCAGTTCAATTAGTTTCTCAGTGATTTCTCTCCATTGTCATTTCTTTGTGGCAGACTGTATATCTTATTAGCACCCTCAATGCCTGCTTGTTAACACATTTGAATGCATAGCAGAATTCCGTCTGAGATTTGTTCTCACTGGAACATTCACCTGGTAAAAGCTCGGCCACTAACCATTGGAGGCTACTAGTATCTTCAGAAAGAAACCGGATTGACTTAGAGCTCTGTTAAATTATGCTGCCATCCTTTTTCACCTCCCCGTTATCTCTACATTAACAAGCTAATTGAGCAAAACATTGCTCTTATTGATTACTCTTTTAAAAATGTGATGAAACCCAGAAGACCTTCTCCCTAGAAAATTTACATATAGACAGCAATTTGTATCCAATTTCCAGGGGATTAATAGTCATGGGAGAGGCAGTGGTTCCCTGGTACAGAACTTCTTAAAGAGTAAGCACACTCTGAGAGGCACAGACACCACTATCATCACCTCTGGCAATCCAGGATTCAATAGAAGAAGTAATGAGTAAATCAGGTGGGGTGGGGAAGTGTAAGCAGTTAACTTTGACTAGAAATTCTCATCAGTTTGTCCTTTTATTTTCCACTTCAGGTCAGTTGTTATTTTCAAAGCTGAAGCTCCTAATGGCATTTGATTTTCTACTTGACCTACCAGAGCACAAACAGCATACTAGCCTTCTGCTAGTCAGAACACTAGATCCAAAACCATGTGACAAATGTGAACATGTTTCTACATAAGGTACAGTTATGGGCCTGAAAAATGTTGGGTCAACAAAAAGAAAGCAAAAGGGAAAAATGGTTAGAAAAGGAGAAATCTGGCTTGGTGTTCACTTAAATTTATTAAATATACCCCTTTCACTTTGAGGGGAAATTCTGGCATGTAATTGCCTGCCAAGGGATCATTCCCTTTTGTGGGGGTTCAAGTAATAGATATTGACTTTTTCCCAAGACATCTTCCAGAGGTGTTTTCTGAGTATATACTGCAATTCTCTTAAAGAAATGCCTTCCTGAAGAAATAGACAGGTATATACCTGTCTTCTTATGGATAACTACCAGAGAGATAAGTGATTGTGGGGAATAATATTTTTTTTCATTATTTTATCAATTCAACAGACATAGGCCCTGAAGAATGAAGCACAGCCCTTGCTCTCCATGAACTGGCAATTGATGGAGACACGTCACCTCTTTTCCTAGAAACTCTGAGATTCACTACCCATCACACCAAAACCAGTGACTCATATGATCCTCAGTGACCCAATCACTTCTCTTTTTTTCCTCTCATCACAATTACTAATAAATTCTTGTAAGTCACCATAACTTTTCCTTCAGGTTTTGTCTAAAATATTTGAAACACCTGGTTCAACCTAGAGAATTCTAAGACTTTTGACAATTTAAGAGTGTTTGCAAGCTAGAATTTAGGTTTGAGGTCTAGGTAACCTTAAGTGGATTATATCTGTGCATTTGAGTGGTGTATCAAAGCATTGAATACACCCACAAAAATACACATACTTCCCATACTGTTCAGCTTGGCCTTTTGTCACTAACTACTGTCTGGGGAGGAGTCTTACCATTCCTATGGATTTGCTTTTCAAACATTTCAGGTGAGTAGAAAGAATAAGGAGGAGTGAAAAGAAATATGATGAAAATTGCAAGGCACCATGAGTTAGTAACAAAACTGACTGTGTATAAAGAATAGTTATATGTGCATTCATTAAAAGTCAACAACATCCTATAGCACCCTTGCTATAATTTCCAGAGTAAATATTACCACATCCTTGACAATTAGCAAAAAGGCTACTAAAAGGTTTTGTAAACTTTAAAGTGCTTAAGGCTAAACCTTGCAGCTTGATTTTAGGGATGTCTCCCAGGAAGATGGAGTAGATGTACACTTTCCTATTGTTCTCATTAAGCACAACTAAAAACTCTGACCTTTATTTGTAAAACAAAAAAAGGAAGACTCTGAAAGGTAGGGATAAAAAGGCAGACTGGTTCAGAATCCCAGACTTGAGGAACAACACAATGGTGAGGTCCTTAAGTTTTCTTTTGCCTCATATAACCCAGATATACTGCTGAAGAAGGTAGCAGCCCATATAATCAATGGGTTAAGACTGAAAGAAAATATAGCCTGTTTAAACATGCTCTAGTCAAAGGACAAGAAAAGGGCAGCCTGGTAGGACAGAAATCTTTTAGACAATAATTTCTCTACTCCAGTCAAACAACACAGAAAAAACTATGATCGCACTACCACCTACACCAGACAGGCTAAGTGAGGAACCTCTTCTTCTACCTTAATAAGACTATAATAAGGCATTCCAACACAGAGCAGTGTTGTTAGGGAAAGCCAAATATGGAGTTGGGACTTTCATTCTTGCTGGTTGGAAAAGAGCCCTATCCTACCCACTCATTCAGTGGAGAGCACAGAGGGAGCAGAACTTTCATCCCTCATAAGCAATAGCAAGAGCCCTCCCCTTTTGGCTGTCAATGGAGACCAAGTGTGGAACCTGGTTTTCTACCTCCTTTTCATAGTAATGAAGTGGCCAGTCCCCAATTTTCTCTGCCAGATTGGAAGGTTTTTTTTTAATCAGTTAAATAAAGGGATTAAATAAGATCAAGAGCCTCATAACATACTGTAAAAATGCCCATGTTTAAATAAAAAATCACTCATCATATCTTGAACATGACAGATCTCAAACTGAAATAAGAAGACAATCAATAGATGCCAATACTGAAGATGACAGAAATGTCAGAATTATCTGACAAAGATTTTAAAGCAGCTGTGATAAGAATACTTTAATGAGCAGTCGTGAACAAGCTTGAAATAAATAAACAAATAGAAAACCTCAGCAAAGAAACAGAAAGTATCATCAGGGAATTAGAAGATATAAAGAAGAACAAATGGAAATTCTAGAGCAAAAAAAATGCAATAACTGAAATTAAAAGCTAACTGCATGGCTTTGATAACAGAATGTAAGGACAAAATAAATAATCAAAGAACTACAACAATAGAAATATCCAATATGAAGAACAAAGAGAAGACAATGAAAACAAAATGATCAGAGAGTCAGGGAACTATAGAACTACAACAACAACAACAACAAAACTTAATAGTCAGATTGTAGCAGTCCCAAAGGAAAGAGAAAAAGAGTAGGTGTTCTAGCTTGAAAGCTGCTGCAATGTGACATACCAGAGACAGAACAGCTTTTAAAAAAGGGAATTTAGAAAGTTGCAAGTTTACATGTTCTAAGGCTGTGGAAATGTCCAAATTAAAGCAAGATTATAGAAATGTCCAATCTAAGGCATCCAGGGAAAGATAAACCTTGGTTCAAGAAGGCTGATGGCGTTCAGGTTTTCTCTCTCAACTGAAAGAGCATATGGTAAACATGGTGACTTATGCTAACTAAAGCTTCTTGTTTCATGAAGCTCCCTCAAGAGCATTTTCCTTCTTCATCTCCAAAGGTCTCTGGCTGTATGGGCTCTCGTGGTTCTTTTCAAAATGGTTCCATCTTAAGGGGCTCCAGTAAGCAACCCCACATTGAATGGGTGGCGACACATCCCCATGGAAACTGTCTAATCAAAAGTTACCACCCACAATTTGGTGGGTTGCATCTCCATGGAAACAATAAAAAAACTCCCACCCAGCAATAGTGAATGAGGATTAAAGGACATAGCTTTTCTGGGGTCCACAATAGATTCAAACCAGCACAGTAGAGTTGAGAAAGCACTTGAAGAAATAATAGCTGGAAACACATCAAATTTGGCAAGAGAAATAAACCTACCATTCAAGAAGCTGAACTAACCCCAAATAAGATAAACTGAAAGAAATCCTTGCCAAGACACATCATACGTAAACATTTGAAAACTAAAGATAAAGAAATAAAAAACATCTTGAAAGCACCCAGAAAATAACACCTTACCTATCAAAGAAAAATAATTCAAATTATAGAAGATTTCTCACTAGAAACCATTGAGGCCAGAAGAAAAGTGTCACAATGGCTGAAAGAAAAGAACAGTCAACTCAGAATACTATACCAAGTGAAAATCCTTCAGGAATGAAGAAGAAATTAAGACATCAGATCTAGAAAACTAAGAGTATTTGTCTCTAGTAGACCTATTTTACCAAAATATCAAATGAAGTTCTCTAAAGAGAAGTAAAATGACAAAAGAAGAAAACTTAGAACATTAAAAGTAAGAAAGAACACAGTAGGCAAAAACATGGGGAATTACAATAGATTTACCTTTACTTCTTGAGTTTTCTAAACTATTTTTGATGATTGAAGCAAGTATTACAACATGGTCAGATGTGGTTCTAAATGTGTGTAGACGAAATATATTAACAAATAGGAAAGAGTAAACAGACATAAACAGAGGCAAAGTTTCTATACTTGAGCTGGTAAAATGGTATCAGTGAACTGTAATAAGTTATGTGTCATAATACAACACCTAGAGAAACCTCTAAAAAAGTCATGAAAATAGATACATTCAAAATTCTCTTGATAAATCAAAATGGAATTCTAAAATATGTTCAAGTTATCCACAGGAATCCAGGAAAAAGAAAACAGAAAAATAAAAAAAAGGAGAACAAATATAAAACAAATAATAAAATGGCAACTTTAAACCCTAATCTATCAATAATTGCATTAAATGTAACTGGTCAATTTAATCACACAGACTGGCCAAGTAGATTGAAAAAATATGATCCACTACATGCTGTCTACAAGAAACTCAGGCCAATGATAACAGTATATGCAGGTTGAAATTAAGAGGATGAAAAAATATATGCCATGTAAACATTAATCAGCAGAAAATAAGAGTGGCTATATTAATATCAAATAAGGTAGAGTTCAGAACAAAGGAATTTATGAGAGACATAGAGTGACATTAATGATAACAGGGTGAATATCGAGACAATACAGAACGCTAAATGCATATGCACCAAGCAACAGAACTACAAAATAAGTGAATCTAAAACTGAAAGAGCTGAAATGAAAAGAAAAGAAATCAAGAATTATAGTTGGACTTCAACACTCATCTCTTAATGGTTAATATAACAAGACAGAAAATCAGCAAGGATATATAAATCAATAACACTATCAATCAACAGGATCTTACTAACATTTAGAGAACACTCTGTACAATGGCAGCAACATGCACATTCTCTTCAAGTGCCCACAGAACATATACCAAGATAGAGCGTCTCCTGAGCCATAAAGGAAACCTCGGCAAATTTAAAGAATTAGAACCGTACACAGTGTGTCTCCAAGTACAATGTAATCAACCTAGAAAACAGTAACAGAAAGGTAAAAGGAAGATCTCCAACATTTGTAAAATAAACCATACATTTCTAAATAAGCCATCCATCAAAGAAGTCTCAGTGGAAATACAAAAATATATTGAGCAGAATGGAAATGAAAGTACAGCACTTTATGGGACACAGCTAAATGCGCTGAGAGGGAAAGGTGTAGCACTAAATGCATTTATTAGAAAAGAGGAAAGGCCAAATCAATAACCTAAACTCCCACCTCAAGCCTAGAAAAAGTAGAGGAAAATTAATCCAAAGCAAGTAGAAGGAAGGAAATAATAAAGAAATGAGTAGAATTCAATGAAACTGAAACAGAAAAGCCTTAAAGAGAATAAGTGAAATGAAGTATTTTTTTTTTTTTTGAAGATCAATAAAATTGACAAACCTCTAAAGACTAGCAAAGGGTAAAAGGAGAGAAGACACAGACAACCAGTATCAGGAATGAAACAGAAGATACCACTACAGACCTTTCCCATATCAAAAGGATAAAAAAGAAATACAACAAACAGCTGTATACACATACATTTAACAATGTGGATGAAGTGGGCCAATTCCTCAAAACACAAATAACACAACTCACCCAGTATGAATAGTCTTTTAATTATAAAGGAAATTGAATTTGTAATTAAGACCTCTGAAAAACAGATATTTCTAGGCCCAAATGTTTACACAGAATTCTACTAAATGTTTAAAGAATTACTGCCAATTCTATACAATCTCTTCCAGAAAATAAGAAGAGGAGGGAGTTCTTCCCAATTCATTTTATGACACTAATATTACGCTGATACTAAAACCAAAGACAAAAATAATATCCCTGACAACTATAGAGGCAAAACTCCTTAACAAAATAGTAAACAGAATTCAGCAGTATATAAAAAGAATTGTGTAGCAAGTCCAAGTGGGATTTATTCCAGGGATGCAGGGTTGATTCAATATTTGAAAATCAAGCAATGTAAAATATTATATTAAAAAGCTAAAAGAATGAAAATAATATGACACTATCAATTGATGCAGAAAAAAAAGCATTTAATGAAATTTAGCAACCATTCATATTTTTCAAGTTTCAGAAAAATAGGAATAGAGGGGAACTTCCTCAACTTAATAGAGTATCTACAAAAACAAAAAAATAACTACAACTAACATACTTACGGTGAAAAACTAAATGCTTTTCCTTTAAGATATAGAAAGAAAAAACAGGAATGTCAGCTCTCAATATTATTCAATATAGTGCAAGGAAAGAAAAAAAAAGCAAGCTGATTGAAAAGGAATAAATAAAATTGCCTATTTGTAGACGATATGATTATCTACATAGAACATCCAAAGGAATCTATACAATACCTCCTAAAACTAATAAATCAGTTCATCACTTGCAAAAGATACAAGTTAAGCAAGAGAAAATCAATTATGCTTATATATCCTAGCAATGTATACATGGATACTGAAATTAAAAATAAAATACCGTTTAAAATTGTTCAAAAATTGAACTACTTGCTCAGAATTCATATGCTGAAAACTACACAACATTGATAAACAAAATCAAAGGACATGTAAATAAATGGAGAGACATATTGTGTCCATAGATTAGAAGACTCAACATGGTAACAATGCATATTCTTTCCTAATTGATACACAAGTTTAATACAATTCCTATCAAAATCTCAGCAAGATTTTTGTAGATATAGACAAGATTATTCTAATGTCTATCTATCTGTCTATCTATCTATCTATTTATGGATCTATCTATCATCTATCTATTGATCTATCTGCAAAGACAAAGGAACTAGAAAAACAATGTTAGTGGAATTAGATTACCCAATTTCAAGACTTATTATGTAGCTACAGTCATGATGACAATGTGGTATTGGCAGAGGGATAGACACATAAATCAATGGAACAGAAAAAGAACATAGAAATAGCTCCATACATATGAGCCCAACTGATCTTGACAAGGGAGCAAAAACAATTTAATGGAGGAAAAATAGCTTTTCAATAAATCTTGCCAGAACAATTGGGCATTCATAAGCAAAACAAATGAACCTCAACCCAAGTCTCACACCTCATACAAAAAATTAACTCAAAATATATCAAGAACTTAAACGTAAATCATGATACTATAAAACTTTTAGAAAAAAATAGGAGAAAATCTCTAATGATCTAAGGCTTGGCAAAGAGTTCTTAAACTTGGCACCAAAAGCATGATTCCTAAAAGGAAAAATTGCTAAACTGGATTTCATAAAAATTAAAATTTAAGCTCTGCAAAATACCCTGTTAAGAGAATGAAAAGACAAGCTACACAATGGGAGAAAGTATTGACAAACTACATATCCTTCAAAGGATTAGTTTCTAGAATCCATAAAAAATACTCAAACCTCAACATTAAAAAAACAAGCAACACAGTTAGAAAATGGACAAAAGACATGAAGAGACAGTTCAACAAAGAGGATATTCAGAGGAAAAATTCACATTGAAACGATGTCGAACATCATAGGGATTAGATACACGCAAATTAAATTCACAATGAGACACCACTAACACACCTCTCAAAATGGCTAAAATATAAACTAGTGATGACACCAAAGTCACTGGTGTAGAAGAAACTTTATCACTCATACTTTGTTAGTGGAAATGTTAAATAGTACAGCCACTCTAAAGAAAAAGCTTGAGAGTTTCTTAAAAGGCTAAACATGTGCTTACCATATGACCCACCACTCCTGAACACTTATCTTAGAGAAATGAAGGTTTAGGTTCACACAAAATCCTATACACAAACGTTTATAGCAGCATCATTCATAACAGCCCAAGGATGGAAACAACCTATATAACCTTTAATAGATACCTTTAATAGATGAGCAGTTTGCTTACCCAACAAACTGAGGTACATCCATGCCATGGAATGCTACTCAGAAATAAAAAAGGGGTAATTATCAATGCACACAATACCCTTGGTCAATCTCCAGAGAATTATGCTATGTGAAAAGAGTCAATCCCCAAAGATTTTATATTGTATGATCCCATTTTCATAATGTTCTTAAAATAACAGAATTATAGAAATGGACAACAAATTTAGTGGTTTGCCTCTGAATTTGAGGCAAAGTTAGGCACAATAGGAACACAGCATTTTCAGCTTCTAGAAATCCTTGGAAGTGGCCAAAAGTCTCACACAGATTCCCTGCCCTCCCCTGCCCACCACCACACACACTTCTACCACAACTCAACCAGTGTGTCACCAATATTTTTTTTTAACATTTAGGTTCCTAGTGTCCTATATCTACATTTAAAGATCTTAGATTCTGGATGTGTTTAAATATTTATTATATTTAAAAGAAAAAATATATTCTCCAATGTTAGTTTCTCTCATGCACAATTGCTTGTATTCGGAGCTAAGTGGGTTTTGGTGGGCTGGCCTGGGAACTTAGCCAGCATTTGTGAGATTGTTTTTAAGATAACATCATTTCCAGTTCCCAATGCCTTAATTACAATAAAACTTTGTGAACACAATAAGTATTGTGGATTCTACTCTTCACTGAACAATAGGAAAAAAATGTCAATAATTCAGTCTATTCTTCACATCCTGACTCTCTTTTCATGTATTACAATTTTCTTCTTTTCAACTTGAGCTACATTCTTTATATTGAGTCTTGTGCTCTAGCAAAACAACAAAGTAGGAATATAAAAATCTTTGGTTCAAATGGTGGGTGAAAAATCTTAGTTGCAAATGTGCCTGCTATTGTAAAGCATTGGGAAGGTTTTCTGACTTCCCTGCAGTAGTCTGCATGCACATCCATGTGAGAAAACAGGTATTTAGCTTGTAGGACATAATTTATATCTCAGAGTGATTCACCCATTTGTCTGTGATTAACTTGCGGACATTTTCAAAGTTTGCATTTATGACTATTCTGAAAGAGCTGAAAGATAAGTCTAGTCCACTTTCTTGGCTGTCACTTATCTGTTGACAGAGCTCAGGGCACGATAAAGAACACCTTGGCTGTGGCAGGTATATCATCTAGACTAGGGACAGCTCCCACCTCAGTACTCACCCAGGAGCAAACAGCAAAAAGCAAATTTTAATCTGAGACTGAACCTACCTTTGAGAGTTAAGCTGCTTCAGTTGATAATGTTTGAGGGCCAAGGCGTAGGACGTCAGGCAGACTGTAAAGGTTGTGAAAAAATAGTATTATTATTGGTAAATGTAAGAGGAAACTGTAAATCCTGCTGGACAAAATTGAGAACAAACATTGAAAACATACATTAAGGACGTACTATAATTATACTAATAGCTCAGCAGATTACTTTGGAATAACACTTTACAGTTTATATTTCAAACATGAAAATTTGAAAATCTCACCACAAACTTACAACAACCCTCTGAGGTATGCCTGACTATAATGGCAATTCTTATTTTACAAACCATTTGCCTGACTGATTAAATTATGCATTATTATAAAGTACAGTTGTTCTTCTGTCACAATTTAGTTCAATGCCAATGTTCTCTTAGAAGAGAAAAATGTGTGTCACCTAGTTCATAATAAACATTCAGGACTCAAGGGCTCATGAAATCCCATCAAGTGCAAGGATTTGGTCATTAATTTGGAAATCTGATACTTAAGTTACAGATCCAAAACCCATCCCATTAAATTGTATAGACACGTGCAAGTCACTTGAATCTGTCACTGTTTTAATTTTCTTTAAAATGAGAATAATGAAAAATTACTTACCCTAACCGACTATTCAAAGCTATTGCTCATTCAAATTTCATTCAACAAATATCAATGGATCATCTGCCATGTGCCAGACACCTTTTTTTGGCATTGAAGTTTCAGTAGTTGGACAAAACCCCAAAGACCCTCCTCTGGAGTTTATATTCTTGAGAAAGATAATCAATCAATCTATCAAACAATATGTTTGCAAAATGGTGAAAATGTTATGGAGAAAATGTGAGTTAGGAAGAAAGGGGGAGAGGGCAATGTAGGGAAGGACATATAATATTAGGGTGGTTTTAGTGGTTTGGAACTATAGGTACCCCCAGAAAATCATGTTCTAAAAGCTAATCCATTCCTGTGGGTATAAACTTAATGTAAGTAGGACCTTATGATTAAGTTACTTCAGTTAAGGTGTCACTTTCAGATGAGTCTTAGTTTTACTGGAGTCCTTTATAAATGGGATGAATAAAGAAAGAGAAAGCCACACAGTAGCAAGAAAGTGAAACTGATTAAACCCAGAAGAGAAGGGGGAGACAAGCAGATATTGTCATGTACCTTGCCACGTGACAGTCATCCAGGATTGCTGGCATCTAGTCTTCAGGAAGAAAGCATCATCTTGATGATGCCTTGATTTGGACATTTTCAAGGTCTCAAAACTGTAAGCTTGTAAGCTAATAAATTCCCATTGTTAAAAGTCAACTCATGTTGTGACATCTGCTTTCAGTAGCCTAGCAAATTAAAACAGTGGCCAGGAAGCCCACACCAATGAGGTAAAATTAGAGCTAAGTCCTGATGGAAACATGAAAGCAAAGCAAGTAAATATCTTGAGGAACAGCATGCTAAGCAGAGGAAATAGCAAATGCAGAGGTTCCCAGGAGGTCAGTATGGTTGGAGAAAAGTGAGCATGAAGGGTAATAGTAGGAGATGGTGGCAATCCAGACCATTAAGGTCAGATAGACCATTATAAGAATTTTGGATTTTATTCTAAGTGAGATGAGGAGCCACTGGAAGGTTTTAAGTAAGAGTTGTAGTCCTATGTTTTAAGGACAACTCTAACTCAGCACTATATTTCTATGTTGATATAGTAATATATTATGTTAGATATGTAACATTAGGTGTTCTAGTAGTCATATTTAAAAAGAAAAAATAAGCAGGTATCCTGCAAAGGATAGGTTAAACCTACTTATAATTATGCCTAAAAGTCATTCTCAGAGAACCTCTTTTATTGCTCAAATGTGGCCTCTCTCTCTAAGCCAACTCGACAGATGAACTCACTGCCCTCCTCTCTATGTGGGACATGACTCCCAGAGGTGTAAATCTCCTTCACAATGTGGGACAGAACTCCTGGGTTAAGCTGGAACCTGGCATCATCGGACTGAAAAAGCCCTCTTGACTAAAAGGGCGAAGAAAGAAATGAGACAAAATAAAGTTTCAGTGGCTGAGAGACTTTGAACAGAGTCAAGAGTTTATCCTGGAGATGATTCTTATGCATTTTATAGATAGCCCTTTTTAGTTTATGGTGTATTGGAGTGGCTGAAGGGAAGTACATGAAATGGTTGATCTGGGTTCCAGCAGCCTAGATTCTTGAAGATGAGTGTATAACAATATAATGTTTACAATATGACTATGCGATTGTGAAAACCTTGTGTCTAATGCTCCTTTTATCCAGGGTATGGACATATAAGTAAAAAAATATGGATAAAAAATAAATCAACAATAGGGGGGATAAGGGGTAAAATAAATTGGGTAGATGCAAATACTAGTGGTCAATGAGAAGGAGGGTTAAGGGGTATGGTATGTATCCATTTTTTTTCTTTTCCTTTTATTTATTTTTCTGAAGTGGTGCAGATTTTCTTAAAATGATCATGGTGATGAATGCACAAATATGTGATGATATTGTGAGCCATTGATTTGTACACCATGTCTGGACTATATATGTATAAAGATTTGTCAATAAAAATATTTTTAAAATAAGTAGGTGAAATTAATTTTTACTATACATATTATTTGACTCAACATATCAAAATCTTATACTTTCAATATGTACTTTATATATATATATGTACTGTGCTATATATATACCATGCACCCAATATGTATTTAATATATTTTAATGAGATATTTTACATTCTTTCTCTTTACATTAAGTCTTGGAAGTCTGATAAGTATTTTACATTTTCAGCACATTTAAGTTTTACATACCCACGTTTCAAGTGCTCAAAAGCTGCCTGTGACTATTTGCTGCCCTATTGGGTAGCACAGCTCAGGATGTTGTGGATGATCTAGTAAAAAGAAAGCTCAACATTCAGCAGAGGGAAAATTGCTGGAGCAATATTCTTGATATCACTAAAACAATGGGGGTCAGGGTGCACGGGTATTTCAGTGGTTAGAATGCCTGCTTTTCATGCAGGAGACCTGGGTTTGATTCCCAGACCATGTACACACACACCCCCCCCCCAAAAAAAAGCAACAATGGGTGTGAAAGTCCTTTAAATATTTCAAAAATATTTTAAATAAAAGCAAATGTGCTCCTCTCTCTGGTGCTCATTTCCAAGATGACAAATAAAAGAAGGAACAACGGCCCTACCACAAAGGGCAGCAACCATGTGCAGCCTATTCAATGCACCAAATGCAAGCACTGCATGCCCAAGGATAAGCCATTAAAAAGTTAGTCATTTGAAAAATAGCAGAGGCTGCAGCCATCAGGGACATTTCTAAAGCAAGTGTCTTCTAGGCCTATGTGCTTCCTAAGCTGTATGTGAAGCTACATTACCATGTGAGTTGTGCCATTCACAGCAAGGTGGTCAGAAACTTATCTCATGAAGCCCGGAAGGACAGGACACCACTACCTCAATTTAGACCTGTGGATGCTGCCCTACAACCTCCACCAAAGCCCATGTAAGGATCTGAGTCCATAAAGACTAAAGAAAAACTACTTTCTGGAAAAAAAATAAAATGGAAATTTAAAAAAAAAAGCAAATGTATATTACATTCTTTGAAAGGATATCCTATTGACTGCTTGAGGGGAGTTAGCCTTAGAGCAGGCAGACTGACTTGGATCACTCATGTCCTTTTTTTTCCCCCAGACATAATAGTCTCATTGGGAGTGTGCTCCATGTAAGGTAATGAGATACAATTCAGCACAGAGAGAGTAGATGACAGGATGGGGATTAGGTTGAGACAGGAAACCGAGGGGATATAAATGTACCAGACAGAAAATGTAAGCAATAAAGAGTGCATTAGGAGATACTGGTTGTCAGAATAGAGATCAAAAAGCTTTCTGTCAGTGAACTCAGCTTCAACCTTGGGGCATTTCTGAGGGAGCAGGAGACATTCTGCTCAGGGTCTAAACGTCAGGCTATTCCTGAAGATGCTGGAAACTATTCACTAAACATTTCCCTAATGACTACAAAATTGCAAGGCCTTTCCAAGACTCAAAGTAAATCAACTGCCTAGGTCAGAAAATGGTTGTAAGTTCTCTTAGGTCATCTATTTCCATTTTTCTCTCTAACTCCATCCCTGGAGCTGGGTTGTGTCAGTCTTTGATTTCAGTTAATGGAGGTATAATTCAGAGTTCAAACAGCTGCCAGCTAGTTCCAGGAAAAGTTGTGGGAGTGTTTGGATACTTCTGAGAGCTTCTCAGGGATCCCAATACCTCTGCCTCTTTCTGAAAAGAGCTTTGCCTCTAGGTCCAATCACCTCCTTCCTTAAAATGAAACAGAACTCAGATGCTCTGGAAGCATTGGCTTCCTGTGAGAAACAGGAACTGGTCCTCACTGTCCAATTTTTGTCTCTCAAGATCCATCTTCCTCTTAGAGAGGTGATTATTTATTTATTTATTTATTTATTTATTTTGAGATGTAATTTTTGAGGGTGAGGGAATTTTGGTCCTTATTTAGCTCCTGTCCACGGGATAGATACATCATTCTTCCTTAATATCCCTTAGTATGGTACTGACTAGTGGAACATTCATACCATACTCTACTAAACAGCAGGGTATAACCTCCCTGCATAACTCCAAGGCTGCTCACAAGTTTTGGTTTTGTTAAAAAAAAAAAAAAAGAAAGAAAGACTGGATGCCTTTAACTTCTCACTCTTGAAATATTCTTAAGTTTTTTGAAATTTGGAAAGCTATGGGAGTACCTCCCCAACCTGCCTTAGATCTGCTTCTTGGGTACCACCTATGCACCACCACCAAGTTCAAGTTATTTTAAATTTGTCTACTCCTGGGAAGAAAGAAATTTAGAAAGAATGAAGATATGCCAAATTCTCATGACAGTTCTGCAAAATAAGAGCTTCCTTTTCCTGTTATTACTCCTAACTCAAAAGAAAATAAAACTTTGCAAGTGTAGCACTAAAAGGTCCCAAACAGCAACAACCCCTGTCCCAGTCTACACACACTCCTTGACTGGTCTGTGGATTCCTTTTTGTCCACCAGACATCTTACCTGGAAGTCACCTTACTCTAGATAGTCAGAAAGGGGTAAGGGTTGCCAGTAAGGCTTCCTTAGTGTTTTCCTTTCTTCTTTCCCTGAGGAGCTAAGTGTTTTGGGGTTTTGGGTGGTTGTACTGAAGGATAAGAGTTAAACCAATTTGGAATCAGACCTATGAGTTTTGTTAGCAAAGACTCTGTAGTAGTTAGATTCAGGTGTCAACTTGTCCAGGTTATGGTGCCTAGTAGTTCTGTTTTTGTGGACTTACATCATCAGCATGTGAAATTCATGTATGGTTGATTACATCTGTGGTTAGCTAATGGGCATGGCTTTTGCAATGAGTGATGTTTAATTTAATTAGTTGGAGGCTTAAAAGAGAGAGATCAGAAGAGAGCCCAGCAGCTGAGCAACCCAGCAGCCCAGCACAACTCAGTTCAGAGCTCAGAGCTGACACAGACCCAGACATTTGGCAATGAAGAAAAGAATCACCCCAGGGAAAGCCATCCAAACCCAGAAGCTGGGAGGGAAGGCTAGCAGACATTGCTGTGTGCCTTCCCATGTGTCAGAAAAACCCAGATGAAAGCCATCTACCTTTCCTCTGGGAAACTATAAATTTATAACTAAATAAGTCCCCTTTATAAAAGCCAGTCCATCACATGTGTATTGCATTTCAGCAATGTTAACAAACTAAAACTGAGTCCAAAAGAATTTAAGAATGTAAGAAGCTTGAGCTTTAAATAACAAGTGAAAACAGGAACCAGAAAAACATAGGTCATGGTCAGAGATAACTCCTTGCCCACATGGATTAGAGAAGGTTTGTGTAATAATCAGCATGAGAGATTTGAGCAATTACAGAAGGGATTGAGCTAATTGGACATGTTTAAGTGAAACTATGGAGTTAGAATTGACAGGAGTCAGTAATTGATTAGATATGGGATATGACTGATTGATATGCTGAGAGAGAAAGGCATTCCCAAGATGATTCCAAGGTCTCACCTGGGATGTCAAAGATGACCAATGCCTTCATCCCATGGTTAATGCTCCCCAAGATTCTGAAATGACCTTCTCCCTCAGGTGGCGTGACTTTGTTTCCAAAGGAAGATGGGTTTTGCCCTAAGGGTGTTATCAATTTTGTTGCTTGTCAGACAGAATTGAAGAAGTCTGGAGAAACAGCTTTGCTGCTGGCCCAACCTATAGTGGATCTGTTCCATTATCATGGCTTTTGTCTTTGCCATCAGCAATTAGGCCCAGTTTTTTTTTTTTTAAATTCTAAAGTACCTTAAGAACTGGGGTCAAATAACATCTTTTGCCCATCCTGGACCCCCTCTATGGTTACCAATCTCCTTAAGTCAACTGTCTGCATTCCTGAATGTTTATCAATTTTTTTGTCATAGAGTTCCTACCTTGATTTTCTGCCCTGCTTCTGGGAGATCTCCTGTAGCCCATTGTTAACACTTGCTGCTGCTAATCTGCTGTATACTGTTACTTAATTTTAATCATAGTCTCCGGATGCCATGACTCTTGCTTCTCTGTTTTTCAGTCAATGACATGCCGTTGATATCTTTTCAAGTATCTTCCCACCAAAAAGTTTTGTACCTTTTCCTCCCTAATTTGATATGAATGATCATCACAAATACCTTTGTGTTTCCACTGGAGCTCTCCCAAAGAACTGGTCATCCAAGATTCCTGCTCAATTTTTATTTGGAACATGGCATCCCAAATCCATATTTTCAAAGGCTTAGACTTTCATTTTAAAAAAAATCTAGGCTAAACTGAATAGATAAAAACAGGTTTTGAAAGTATATTTCATGCTGATCCTAGGGAATTCAATCATTTTGATTTGTGACAAGATCAGTCACATACTTTTAAAACATCTGGGAAAAATACCTGTAAATCATGAAATGTTACAAAGTTTCATAAGGCATCATCTCTTGTCTCTTGAGGGAATTAAATTTAAGTATATTAGAATTTGTCCATAGAATCTCAACTTTGGCTGTAAAAGAGAATCATGGGGAGCTTTAAAAAATATTTATGCTTGGGTTCTGCCATCAGAAATTCTGATTAATTACGCCGTGGTTCAGTCTGAGCACTGGAATTTTTTAAAGCTCTCAAGATAATTTTAATGTGCAGTAAAGGTTGAGAATAATTGAATTAAGCTAATGACATTTAAGGGTAATTTTTAAAATATGAAATATTGTATATGTGAGTCTGAAAACCCCAGAAAAACAAAATAAAATTTCATATGCTCACTGCCTGGAGATACCATTTTCAATGTCTTGGTTTATTTTACACTCACACAAATACACAAAAACACACTCATGCATATTTGGGGCTTCAAGCAAATAAAAATTAAAGTAATCATAAAAGGTAAGCATTGCATTTGGCCTTTTATTTCTCGCTTTTCTCTTCCCTTATGCAGACATCACTGTTTAGGTGCTGGCTCCTTTCACCTCTATTAAGTATTGCTCAGAATTTGGGGAGCTGCTCTTCCTGCTTTATCTAATGGAACATCCTGTTCCTTGATTTAATGTTGCCAAAATTGTACTGCGTGCAACAGCAGCATCACAATCATTTGAGGTGCTTGTTTAAAAATATAGAGTCTTGGGCTCCACACTAAAAACACTAAATCAGAATCTCTGACTTGTGGCCCTGAAAGTTTATATTCCAAGGAAACCCTCCAGATGATATGCATGCAAAACATAAGATGACTTCTGCAGGTATCTAATTTCACCTTTCATATATAAGTTGTACTACTTTAACCCTGAAGAAGTTGTCTTATTTCCAAACTAAAGTGTCCCTTTTAAGTAGGCACCAATATACAGAATTAGCGCAAATAATAAAAGTAAGAGAAATTACAAAATCTGTCTATCAAGTGAAGGGCAAAATTAATCCACCTTCTTTAAGTAACTTAAAAATTCATTTTGTAACAAAGTCAAATAGAGTATTATGATGCTTCATCAAATTTTAGAAATAAAGGCCGTACAAAAAGTTAGATAAAAATAAGATGGATTATAACACTAAACATAAGAGATAAATCATCTAGGCTTTCAGTGAGTTTAACATCTGGCTTGCATCATTGCATGGTTGATTTGATTATCTCTGATATTTAATATGGCTGCAAAAACACAAAGGACTGAAAAATGATCATCTGTGAGGCCCCACAAAGACAGGAGAAGAGTCAGCTTTCTTCAAGGAAAGGAGTCTCAGAGGAGACCAAGAGGGAAGAAAGGAGAGTCTCTCCTACATGGTGTGTCTAGTGCTAGTCTTGTGGCCTGAAACAAATGACAAACCAATGAAAAGTTATTTTTCTAAGTCTCAGATGTCCAATTACTTAGCCCCTAAATTCCTGCCTTACAGGATGACAGTGGCTATGAGATGACCATTTTGAGAAGCCAACAAATATCAGGAGGTGCTCATTAGCTTGGATAAGAAAGAGTTCAATATTTCATTAAGCTTATCCTGTAATTACCTGAAAGAAGATGTGTATACTTGGACTTATAGGGTAGCTCTTCATTATTCTGGAGAACAGTACAGGAAGAAAGGGCTTTACATTAATTGCAGCAGTGCTTATACTAGCTCAAAGGAAACGCTTCCCACCAGAAAGGGTAGTGAGAGGCTGTTACTCTAGAGGGATCTTTGGAAATGTTCTGGAATCTTATAAGAATGAATAAGCAAGTATTGCCTTTTATGCCTCTCTTTCTTCTGCCTCATTCCCAAGTAATAGAAGTGAGAGTTGTCCTAAGTATCCCTTTGTCTCCAATCACTTCTTAATTCTCTCCAACCCTCTAGATTGGTGTGATATTTCTCACCCAGCAAGTCAAACTTGCCAATAAAACTAGTCAGCACCTAGTGAGGTGAAATTATTATGGACCAATTATTTTACTGTAAAATAGCATGGAATAATATACTCAAGCCTTTAAGAAAGTAGGAAAAGTTTCATTGTTTATTCTTATTTTTTTTAATTCTTATTACAGCGAACTTAAGATGTAATAGAAAATTCAGTTTTAAGCCTTGAATCATGCATTCTAGGTACTCATGTTGAGAGATAAGAAAGTCTGGTAAGCTTTAGTGAGAAATGTATCTAGATAGGTAAGTTTCTTGTTTTTCTTTAAGCAGTGCATAATGAATGGACTCCCTGTGTTCTATCCTTTCATCTATTTCTTGACCGTGCATTAAAACTTAAATTATTTAGAACTTGAAATATCTTCAGCAGGCTCTCAAATGATTCTTATAAATATTTGTCCTTCAGTCTCCTAGATCAATTCAGCCAGGGATGGGGGACCGAGAAAATTTTCTGACAGGGATGGAATGGTTAGCTCTAGAATAGATTCTTGCCCCCCAAATTGGCAACAGCATTTTTTCATAGCTTTGAGGTCTCAATGCAAACATGACAGATTGAATATAATCCTGTGTGAACTGAATGCTTTCTTCAAAAAATGTTCAAAGGCCGGTACACAGAATTTATTTTCAAATGAAAAGACTGCCTCTTATTTAAACAACCATATGGGTACTTTTAATTTCCTATCCCTATTCCTAAGAATATGGATCTATTTGTAACAATATTTAAAACAATGTTCTAAATTGTATTTTCTTATGTTTGCTGGTAAGAAAGTGCGTACATTTACATCTCTAACTAAAACATTAGCATTCCCTTTTTCATAAGAAATTGTGTAAAAAAAGTAAACTGCAAACGCTTTGTAGGGTTTGGGTCATTACAGTGCTTTTATGGTTTGATGGCAAATGAATTTACAAGTGATGCTATGTTAGTTGGAAGCTGCTACACACTTCAGAAAAGGGTATGCTCTTTTAATCCATTCCTGTAGGTGCAGATCTATTGTGGGTGGGATCTTTTGCTTACGTTATTTCAGTTGAGAAATTGCTCCAAGGTGGATTGTAATCCCTTTACTTAGTAGAGTCCTTTATAAGAGATGAAATTAAGAGCAGATAAAGGAGAAAAGGCCCAGAGAGGCTAGGAGAGGCCCACAGAAGTCACTGGAACCAGCAGCAGAAAGCAATGAAACTTGGAGTGAAGGACCAGTGGATGCTGACCCTTCGCTTGCCCACGTGACAGAGGTGTCCCAGACGCCGGCAGCCTGTCTTCATGAAGAGTCCAGGGATTGTCCTATTGATGCATTGAATCAGACATTTTCATGGCCTAAGAGCTGTAAATTGTAAGTTAATAAATCCCCATTGTAGAAGCCCACTCATTTCTGGTACAATGCATTCTGGCAGCTTTTGCAAACTGAAACGTTTATATTTGTGAGCTTGATTAGGGAGGGAGGAAGGAAAGGTGGTCAGAGGTATTAGGAATGATGATAACTCTGGTGACGTTGTATTACTTGATCTGAATACACAGTCATGCATAATATTATTTTGAATTACATTGCATATACGAAATATTCAATGATCACTTTCTAAGTATGTCACAGCCTGTGAAAGGCTTCATGACTCTCCCTATGGAAAGAAACAGATCCCAACATATGTGTAGGCTCCTTTTAAATGAGATTTGTTTATCAAGTCTTCTGCTCCTTTCATCTGTCCACTCTTTCTCAAAAGGAGACCTACTTGAAGTTTGGGGTTGCCTTAAATTATTAAGCCCTTGAAAAAGTAATGAGATTATTTTGGTTTTGTTTCTTAATGTTTCTGCTTTGGTGGAAATAAGGGGAAACTCTCAGTTTTTATTTCAGAAGATCTTCATGGTTTTATATAAATTGCAGCAGCACGTTTGAAATAAGAGGACAACCAATTAATTTTTTTAATGTGACAGTGAAGGCTGAACTGTGACCTCTCTCTTTTTAATAGAGATGTTTTAATTTTACAGGAAAATCATGCAGAAGATACAGAGTCTCCCACACACCCCTCACACACAGATTTCCCTATTATTAAAACTGCATTAATGTAGTACCTTTGTTAGAACTGATGAAACAATATTATACCTATACTTTAAAGTATATAATTCATAATCTACATTAGATTACACTGTTTTTGTTGTACAGTTCTATATTTTCTAAAATTTTTATTCTAGCAATATATATTAAACCTAAAATTTCCCCTTATTAACCACATTCAAATATATAATTCAATGAAATTACATTCACAATGTTATCCTACCATCACCACCATCCATTACTAACACTCTTTCATCACCTCAAACAGAAGTTCTGTACCAATTAAGTATTAACGCCCCATTTCCTACCTCCACCCCAGTACCTGGTAATCTGTATTCCGGTTTCTGATTCTATGAGTTTTTTTTTATTCTAATTATTTCATACCAGTGAGATCATACAATTCTTGTTCTCTGGTATCTGGCTTATTTCTCTCAATCTGATGTCTCCAAGCTTCATTCAGGTTATTGCATATATGAGAACTTTGTTCCTCTATATGACCAAATAACATTCCATTTGTATATATAGCACAATTTGTTTATCTGTTCATTTGTAGATGGAAACTTGGGATGCTTCCATCTTTTGGCAATTGTGAATAATTCTGCTATGCACATCAGTGTGCAAATATCTGTTCAAGTCCCTATTTCCAATTATTTGGGATATATACTTAAAATGGGATTGCTGGGTCATATGTTAATTCTGTATTTCACTTTCTGAAGAACTGCCAGACTTTTTCATAGTGGTTGCACCATTTTACATTCCATTTACAACAGTGAGCAAGTGTTCATGTTTAGCTGTCTCCTCTGCAGTATCTACTATTTTCTGTTTGCTTTTTTAAAAATATATTATCCATTCTAGTGGGTGTGAAATGGCATCTCATTAAGGTTTTGATTTACATTTCCTTAATAGCTAATGATGTTGATAATCTTTTCATGTGCTTTTTGGCTATTTCTATACTTTCCATAGAGAAATGCCTATTCAAGTCTTTTGCCCATT
Organism: Myrmecophaga tridactyla; assembly: GCA_004026745.1. Lineage (NCBI taxonomy): Eukaryota > Metazoa > Chordata > Mammalia > Pilosa > Myrmecophagidae > Myrmecophaga > Myrmecophaga tridactyla. The sequence continues at coordinate 19,783 of PVIY010008822.1, read as the reverse complement.
TTTAAATTGTATTTGTCTTTTTGTTGTTGAATTGTAAGATTTCTTTATAGTATGGATATTAAGCCCCCTGTCAGATATGTGGTTTCTAAAAGTTTTCTTCTGTCATGTAGGTTATCTTTTTTCATTCATGATGAAGTCCTTTGATGCACAAAACTTTAACATTTTGATGAAGTCCCATTTATACCTTTTTTCTCTCGTTGCTTATGCTTTTAGTATAAAGTCTAAAAAAACATTGTCTTAAGTGCCTTAATTTCTGCTTAATACTAGATCTACTTACATCTACAAGGCAGCATCATGTATCCGTATAAAAGAAATAGCAAATTCCTAATGCTCCTCTTAAGTGCTTTCCCCTACTGCTTTCCCAGACCTCTTTATTCAAGCAACTTCCAGGCATTAGAGACATTTTCACCTTTTCCACATTTGTACAAAACATATTCCAGTTATTGCTTAATCATTGGTCTTCACAGCATTTCATGCACCTGTTCTCTTTGACATCTATTTGGATTAAGACCTATTAGCATCAAGGAGGTGGTGGGGAAGGTATTCAGATACTACTTTAATTTGCATTGGTTTTGAATAGAGTTGAGTTATCCCCTTACAGATTTCAATTTGCTATTTTGTACAGAGGTCCTGAGATCAATGGAATCAGCTTAGAGGTTGCACCTATCTTTTCAGGAGTAATCTCCACTTCTGAAATCACAGGCCCCATAGGCAATCACCAAGGTCACCCTGCAAGGTCTGGCTGTGCTTTTGTTTGAGAAGAGACACCCCATCAATGCTGAGAAACCCAGCTTCCAGGAACTCCAGGCCTCAGCTCAGGCATTCTCTTTCACGTAGTCCTTTTGAGAACAATTGTGTGAAGCACAATGACCTCAGAGGCCCAAAACCTTCAGGCTATTTATGAATGTGGTGTGTGCAGAAAATGGGCTCAGGATGAGGAAGCCCTATCAGAGCCTGATTTAGCTCCCTTTCTGCATGTCTGAGTATCCTACAAGAAAACAAGTGTAATTATAGCAATAACCAGTTCAAAGGTAGAAGGTCCCCTGTGTGTCTCTGCTTCTGAGAGCAAAACGAGAAATCTCCAGAGACTTTTCAGTGACAAGCAAAACCCTGGCAGCATTCGTCTATGCGCTGGATTATCAAGGTGTTTTCTCATAGGCCTCTTTTACGAGGAAAGTAACAATCTGGTCAATTATTTCTAGCTGTATGTAAGAAAAAACTTTACATTGCAAATGAGAATAAATAAAATTGCCTGTCTTTAAAATATTACAGCCTTAGGTGCACAAGTAGTTCAGTGGTAGAATGCTCACCTTCCATGTGGGAGACCCGGGTTCAATTCTTGGACCATGCACCCCCCCCTCCAAAAAAAAAATTATGGCCTCATTGTTGTTTCCAGAGCAAACCTAACTTTAGTGTGTGACTTATCTTATCTGTGGGAAGTAGGCTTGGCCTGAAAATGCCCACAGCAGGCTTCGGTGTAATTTGCTTGATGGGTGACATATCTATGCTAGTAATAATAACAGAAGAGGGTCATTCCTCTCCTTTGCAGGTGTCAATCACTCAGGGAAAAGTGAGCAAAAATCCCATCAAATGTGGTGCAAAACCCCTGGCGTCATTAGGTTGAAACCCTTATTGTTTGCTTCCTTTTTCACAAAGACTGTCTATCTCCCTCTTCAAAGCACTCCCTGCTGCTTAAGAACCATCACTCCTTCATGAAGTGTCAAGTGCTTATGTCTAGGTAGATGCTAATTTAATCAAAGTGTCAGGAAATGGAAGGATTATCTGTCACAACTGGCCCTTCAGTGGGAAGAAAGTGGACATTTAATATTAGTCACAAATTGTGATGATAAGTAAACTTAAGATGGAAAGAATGCTGGGAAATGCTACAACTTTACTGGAAATAACATGACAGCATGAAGCAGGAGCCACAAAAGAAGTCACAGCATTGAACAAAGAATTCTCAAACTTTCCCTAAATAGATAATCAATAAAAATACAAAGCTGTATGCAAAAAATCATTCATTGCAACATACTCTGTAATGACCAACCCCAAAGAACAGAAAACAAAACCCCTACAATGAAGAAGCATTTTGGAAATCTCAGCATAGTCGCTGGTATAATGACGCAAACATTTCTTTAATTTCAAAAATTTTATGTATTTGTATGTCTATGTATGTGTGTTTCAGTTTGAAAATGTGAATTAAGTACTAGCCGTTCAAAGACATTTGCCTAGACAGCACCAAAAATCTTCATGCAAATTCCCTGATGTTCTTAGAAAGATTATAAACTTGCATTTGAGCTTGTCAATATTAAAACAAAACAAAACAAAATTCTACTGCAGCTTGACGTTTTTGGAAAACATATAGGATCAGCTTTTACAGATGTCTTGTATTAAAAAAATGTGTAGTCCACCCAGTACTAGGTGGAGAAACAGTTGCTTACCATTTATTACTGCGGGCTGTTGGCAATTTCCCTCAAGTCATAGGTCTACATTCAATAAGTATAAATGACTTCAGGCCTTGCTGTTCTCCTTCTCAGTCTGTATTAACAGATGTTGGGTCTACGACCAGAACAATGGAACAGTTTGTGAAACAATATAATTCATAATAACACAATAACTCCTTAAAAACAAAGCCTTCCAAGTGGTGTGGAGGAAATTATATCACTTTTGGACTGAACAAAAGTCTCAGAGTTTCATAGAACCTAAGGATGCAAGTTGTCCACACTGATAGAATGCATTCTATCATAAAGTAAACTTCAGAATCGTGATATTAGGATAGATTAAAGTTAGAGGGTATGCCCAAAAAAATGAATAACAGCCACCTTTTCATCTTCCTTATTACCCATCCATTTATTCTGGTGGTTTTAAAAGTGATTAGTAACAATGGCTTGACTGGCTATCTGGGAATTTTGCCTGTATGTGACTTTAGGAAATTAAAAATGTGCACCTTTTTAAAAAGTCATGCACAGAACTCAAAACTGTTACTCAGAAAATAGTGAGAAGCACTCAAAACTGTTACTCAGAAAATAGTGAGAAGCACTTTCACAAAATTGTTGTTTCACCTAAGGGAATGTACTTCAAGTCATATTCAAGATTGTGACTATATGAGATGATGAATATGTCTGAACTCCACAAAGGAACATGAATTCAAGGGAAAAAAATGTGTTTTGGGGAGGAAAGAGCTTTATTCAAAAGGCCTTGAAAAAGATTTTCAAAGAACTTTCGGCTTCTGGGAAATAGGAACAGACAAATTCTCTAACTAGGGCCAAGGATAAATGTGAAACATGCAGCGCGAGAGAGATTCAAATGCAGAGAGAGAGGTTACCCACATGTGTGAAGACAATCTCTGTTCACCAACTGGAGAAGTTCAAACAGTCGCTTTCCAGGCTCTTACACAGAAGACTGTAATTCTATTCTGTGGTGGCCTCTGTGATTACTTAGGATTGTGAAACCACAGCTCATGTCTGCCATCAAAGAATGAAATGTCAAATTCACCAATCAAGTTCTGACAAGGGTTTTATTAGAACATCCCCAGATCCAGCAGCTTAATTATGAGTTAAGCCGTGAGAGCCAGTGTCAAGATGTGTCTACACTGCCCGGATCTGGTCTCCATTACTTCCTGCACAATGTGGGATCTCTAAACAGAGTTTCAAAAGTTCAATGTAGAGATCCTAATGTAGGATCTCTAAATACATTTTAAAAAGTCTCCTTATTGTTCCTAGCACAATGGCTTGCCAGCAATAAATATGTATTGAATGAATAAAATATAAATTGTTCTCCATGTATCTTACTCCATTAAAATAATAAGAGAGAGCTTTTATTTTAACGTCAGGGTGTGTGCTAAATCTTTCCAGTCACAATTTTGCACACCACATGTTAGATAGCACTGACTTTAGATTCCCATAAATACAGGTTCAGATTCTGATTTTTTTATTAGCTATATAGAATATGCAAGGAGGCCATGACAATTTTAGAGACTCTACTTTCTTAACCGGAAGACAGTAAAGAAAACTTACCTGGCTTATTTCATAAAATGGTGGTGAGAATTGATTTTGATATGTGAATGCACAATATAAAATATACAAACATACCAGCATGCATTTTAATAAAACTTAACAATCATGTAATCCCTTCCACTATGCTATCTATAAGGTAAACTTAATCCTTATCATTTTTCCTCACATTTATATTTACAAGATATTTTTCCTGTTCAGCCAGGGACAAACACTAAGATTCAGTTAGTGCAGAGACTATACAATAGGGCTTTTGCAGAATGTGTATTGACACTTTTGCACAATGAATATTGCAGCTTTTGAAAGCCATTTCTCATTTTATTGAAAGCTTTCATTTTTAAAATAAATTTCTGTTTTGCCAACCAAGGAAACATGTATTCTGCAGTGTGCACACAATATAAAAATTATTATTTACAAGTCATTTTGTAATTAATTCTAGGAATGTCAAGAGAACGGAACTAAGAAAATGAAATATGTGTAACCACATTACCTCAACCCACCCTTTTGTAATCACCAAAGTTTGAAGTTGGTTTCTAAATTAAGAGCACAGTTTTCCTAGAAGTGCTATATTTGGGAAAAGGAGATTTCCCTTCTCTAGAAATACACCCTTTCCGGTGCACCCTGCAGAGACCCAGATGGGAGTTTTCAGAAAACCATTCAGAGCCAATAATCTCAATTCCTTTGTTGTTATCTTAAATTTGATTTGCAATCAGTAGCTTTGCTAAAAATGCTTTGTCACCTGGCACTAGTGGTAACATCTTCAAATACTGTCTCTGGAAATTTAGACACTACCTTTTCTCTGCTTCCATTATTTTATATATCTTTTCATTATTGTGCATACCGTAATGCGATTTTACTATCTCCTTCTGTCAACTCAATGAGAAGGGAGACCTTACATTTTCATCTTTGTGCCTCCTGTGTTAAGCATAGGTTTGGCAAAAGGTAAGTACCCAAGTGTCTGTTGAAAGAATGAATAAATGAATTGGATATGTGTGTGTGTGTGTGTGTGTGTGCATGTGTGTGAGTTTATAGTCAAATATATAATGAAATGAACTCGTCAGAAGATCAAAAAACACCTCTTTATGCATAAGTTACTAAATAACTTTGGTCTAGTGGTGGCAATATAGCGTATTTATTAAAAACACAGGTTTGGGGCTGTGCAACGGTAGCTCAGTGGCAGAATTCTCGCCTGCCATTCCGGAGACACAGGTTTGATTCTCAGAGCCTGCCCATACCAAAAAAAAAAAAAAAAGCACAGGTTTGGAGTGAGGCAGAAGTGGGCTTAAAGCCAGCTCAACCACTTAGCCGGCTTTGTGACTTTGCCAAACTACTGTATCTCTCTGAGTCTCATTCTCTTATCTGTAAAATATGGGGATGGGTGCAAGGATCAGAGGAGGTAATGCACGCAATGAACTTAATAAAGTATGGAAGTATAGCAAGTCCTTTTGTCATTAACTCTTGTCAATAAGGGGTAGTTGTGGTAGGGAAATAAAGAATATTTTAGTAATTTCTTTAAAGTCCTTTAACTGCTAGAAACACTACATCTTTTTGCTTTAGGTAGTATCTTCCTTTACACAACTTTTCATTCAACCTTATCAAATTCAGGCTTTCCTTCTAGCAAATTATCCCATTTCCAGTTTTCCCTAATGGATAAATTCTCTTTATTATAGAGCAAATAGGGGCACTGATAGCCACAAATCACTCTAACTTCCTTTGGAAATTACTTCATTGAGTTCTGAAATGATAAAGAACTTGTCATATACCTATAAATATACTCATTAAGTCACAAATTGCTCATGGCAGCACAGGAAATCTCAATATACTGTCCAGGCATCTTCCTCACCAAAATACACATTTTCCCAAGGGTCTCCAGGCCGGATCCATTATCATATGTACAGCAGGGAACTGGAATCATGAATCAGAGGGCAACCAGCCAGTTCCTTGTCCCTTCTGAGTTCAACAGAGTGGGCAGGTCTTCAGACGAAGTTGATAGAACAGAACTAAGAGCAGCTATGTAAAAAATTCACCATCAGCTTTTCCTTTACAATGCTTAGAGTCTGCTCTTGAATCATCGAGGTCTTTGAGGAAAAGGCAGTACCCAGGAACTCAGAGACTCCAAGAGGGAGGGAAATATATCCCCTAGCCCCAGACATTCACTTTAAAGGCATTTACTAAGGGTTATGCCATCTGCTAGTGAGGGGTCTGCTCATATGGTCTTCACAGTTGAAGGAGACAGCCAGGATAGTGGACACTAGAGCATGTCCTTGGTGGCTGAATTGCATGTGAGTTGGTCCCCAACCGCCTGTCCAGAGGCACAGGCAATTTTCGACATCCCTACCTGAAACAGGAAAAAATCTTTTCAAATCACACTGTTGGATATGAGTGAAAATTTAAGTTGAACTTTGCTCTGAATTTGTTGGGACATAATGGGAAAAAAAAAAATCATTACTTTTTTTTTTTTTTCCTATGTGTGTGGGAGGGTAAGGTCTCATATTGACTATGCTTCCCTCTTACGACACACTGGCTAAGTTCCCTTTGGGGGTCTATTCATTTTGTTGAAGCTGTTTTCAAAATGTTTCTCCCAAAGTCCTCCCACGTCTCCAGTCTCATCCATCAGGCAATTCAATGATAGATCTCAAAGTTATGTGGAAGGACACAGAGCCACAGCATCGGGGCCAACACTGGATTTCATGGCCTAAAGCACTAGCTTATTAATGCTGTCATGTTCCTTTTGGAACCATCCAGTACACCCCATGAACGGAGGGCTAGCTGGCAGCCACAGCTCACTGCTTTAGCCAAAATGAATTTCACAGGGATATGGCGTTCATGTGCTAAAGAGAAGCAATTCAATCCAAGTCCAGAATAATCTTCTGATACCTTATATTTATTTATTTTTCATGTGCCTTATTTGAACTTTTAATCATCCAACAGGAGCAGGAATTACCACCCACCATCATTCTTTGCACTGCATTTGGGAACGACACAAGTACTCAAGGATTATCCAAGATGCACATTAAATTCCTGTTTTCACCTTCTTAAATGAGTCCCATTATCTCTCCATTGTCCTTGGTTTTTTTGAAAGGTAAAGAGGCAATATGAGTCTGAACTTGCTCAGACCAGCAGCATATAGTGAGGAAAAATAGATTCTTCTGAGTAGGCCTTATTCAAATCTCTTTAATGGCACACTAATTATATACGACACTGACTGCAGCTTTGTTATCACTTTCTTTAGAAAAATTATCAAGTGTTTACCCCCGGGGTTTATGTTGTTTCTCTTAGAGAGATTCCACCAAGTGTCTGGGATGACTCTCTAAGGCTCCTCTCCTTGAACCTGTCCTAAACTGAATCAGAGATTGTCATTAGCAGCAGGTGGTTACTGAGCAATTAGAACTAATCAGAATCTTAAACGCAGGGGTTCTTAATTCTCCTCATTGTTGCCTTTCCCCTTGAAGTTGTTTTTTTTCTATCTGAAGTTTAGGTCAATTCCCTTGCATTGGGATTAGGTTTCATGTTTTTCTATTTATCAACTACCATGAAATTTCCACCATGGCATGCTATTTATATATATTTACAATGTCAGTGTAAAATACATGACAGATGTATTTCAATACAGCTATATAAATATGCATATTGAAATGTAGAGTACATAAGTTTATGTATAATATATAATAACTATGATACTGTATATTATAATATTTATACATTTTTCTAGTTGATTTTAGGAAAATTTGGTGAGATAGCTACTTTCTTATATAGGATAAAAATTGATCTCTTTTAGGTCTGTCTTCTGCTGTCAGGAAATTTTTCTATATTACTTAATAGCTTCTTGCATCTTTCCTGCTACAACTTAAGTCTGGTTAGAGTTTATAATGGGGCTGATGATTTGTTTAGCTTTCCTCACAAGTTCTTTAGGCAAGGGACAAATTATACTTTCATATCTCAAAAGCAAATAATTTTAGAAAGCATTTTTTTCTTGATAGCTAAACAAAATGCTTTACACTGACCATTTTGGATAGAAAGCTTTCTAAAATATATTGCTCACTTAACTTCCTTCTTGAACAAACTATTCTATGCATATATTCAACTCTTTTAGTAACTTAAGTAAGCATTATGGATATCAGTTATTTTCCTCTACCACAAGACACAATGGCCTTGGAAGCTACTAAGCTTTTTGTAGCTATTTGCCCCTATATCAAACAGCCTGCCCCATGCTGTTGGACTTGTACAAAGCCCGCCTGGCTTTGTAGACTTTCTATGTTCTTAGTTGCTTTTATTCTATAGATTTTCCTTTCTTGCTGTGGTGTGGGTACCTCTGAGCGTTCCCAGTGAACAAAACACATGAACTCTGGGTAATAAACATTTAGGTGTGTATTTTGACTGTTTGCTCTCTTGAGAACATTGGATTAAGTCTGTTTCCTTGTCCCACATGAAACCATGATATATATTACTCTAGGAAGACAGGTGTTTATTCCTGTTTTAAAGATGAGGAAACTAAGGCTTGAAGGGATTAAGCAACTTGCCTTTAGTAATTAAGAAAGGAGTCATTTTCACCATAAGTAGTTGAGAAACTTCTTAGCTGTGAAGAATCTAGGATCTCAAAGACAGGTGTGTTTGATCGCAAACTCATGCCATTTTCCGCTTAAGCACAGTGTCTCCTAGGTTGCTTTAAATGCGTCCTTTCACGATTGTTGGAGAACTTGCCTGATTTGTCACAAGAATGTTCTCTCCATGGCCTTGATCATTCTTTACCAGATTTTTTCATCTGACATGGCAACCTTGTTTTCATAGTCTACTAATCACAGTGTAATCAAGTGCTGTGCTTCTGGCCTGGTTCTCTATAGTCTTTGAACTCATTTTGTTTACCAAGATAGCTAACTCAGTTCCTCCAAAGAGTTATTCTGAGATGATCAGATAACCACAGGCAGATAATATCAAGCAGGATGGGGGCAGCCCACTTCTCCATCACCCCCATTTTCTTTCTTTTCAACTTATCTTTAGTAAGCACCTGAAGCACCTAGGACATTTAAACTGCCATCTGGATCAAGCCAACTTGATTTCTTCCTAGTGACAGGAAGCAGGATCTCTTGCCAATGGCAGTGTCTGTTTATTGCACCTAAATGCCTATTCATTTAAAGAACAAACCTGTCCTCTTGGTTGAGTCATTGTTATTTATTTTTAAATAATTGCTTCTCTTTTAGCATTTCTCTAAGATGGGCCCTTTTTAAACAAGTGAACTTTTTCCCACATGGCTTTTATTCTTAATTCTTGAACAGGTGGCGGAACTCTCAAACTCCTACACAATGCCCAAGAACAGCAAAGGGGAGAAAAAAAGAAATGAGAGATGTTGCTAGAGGATCCTTTGACAAGCAGGGAGGAGACAGACATCTGGCAGCCTTATGAGACAACTAATGCTTCTGCCTTTGTTCAGTGTAATAAATATTTTTTAAAGATCTGCTATGTACCATGCATATGCCCAGGAGCTAGGGATGCCAAGATGATTAAAAGTCAATATATATTTCTGAAGAAGCTCACCAACAGGTTAAGGAGACAGGGCCTTAGAGACAGGGAGGTGACTGCAGTTTGCATGTGAATTAGAGAGGCTCTGGGATAAAGAGTGGAACCAGCTGGTATCATGTGAGATAAAGGAAGCAACTGTTCCTTTGGGTTGGCTTTAGGTTTTCTCTTCACTCATCACCACTCATCACCATAGTTATATCAATTTGACAATCTGCTCTAAGAAAAAAGAAGAAATACACATGGGGATGGTTAAATTTCCAAAGCTTGGGGCCTTTAACCATCTAGAGTTGCTTCTCCAAAGAGTCTGAAAGTACATCAATCTATCATTGGAATTAGCGAGGCACATACTGTCCAGCCTAGAGGAATTAAGAATTAATCTCTTCCAGGTATCATGATTTGAAACTTTGACCATAGGAAATCAGAACTGACCTCAGGGAATACTATTCCTGGTAATATATACAATACAATGAAAAGATGAATCAGTCTATGACCAGACTGAAATGTTTTGTTTTTTTTGCTTTTTTTATTCTAAAATATGGTGTCAGGTTAGCTGTTCCATTGCTTTTCAGTTTTCTTCCTTAAATATATAGTGATCATTACTTCACAGTTATTTCTGTGCAGACTTGACCAGAGGTATGTTATTGGACTAACTGAATTAATTTTAACCAATTAAATGCAATTGGACAAGTAAATAAAATCAGTTTCATACCAATTAGTTAACACTGTGCTAAAATAATATGTAATAGGATAAATTTTTTGAGTAATACTTTTGTAAAGCCTACTACAAAAGATTTCAATCAAGTCTATACCCTCCTTTATTTAGAGGATCTCAAAAAAATGTTTAAAACCCACAAAATTATATATATATATATATATATTTGGGGGGTGCATGATCCAATAATTGAAGCCAGGTGTCCCGCATGAGAGGTGAGCATTCTACCACTGAACTACCCGTGCACCCTAAAACCCACAAAATTATATTTTATAATATAAAAATTAGATTTCATTTCTTTAGTGATTCATTTAGAAATCACGTATAAAACAGCTACCAGATGACAGGCTCTATTCTGGTTGCTACAATATGTAGGTGAATAGCATATGCTGCTGGTCTTCAAAGAGTTCACTTTAATAGAGAAGACAGACCTGCAAACAAGCAATCACAAAACACTGTGATTATGGCTGCAAAAATCATATGTACAAAATGTTTGGGAACTCACACTGGGCCTCTACCTGTTGGAAGGAGAATATGGGCATGCACGATTGTAGTATTGGGCTTTGAGTGTTAAATAGAAAAGAATTCATTATGATCAGGTCCACATAGCTATAAAGGAAAATAAGCTACAGATTTAAACATTGATAAACAAGTTTTGGTATAATTTGGTTAACTATGACGCCCCACTGCATCAGATGGGATTACAAAGTAAAGAGACATTTCTTTTTAGGTTTAAACCACAATGATTCTGGTCCCCCAACTTTGGCAGGGGCCTTCTTGGAGTCTCATTGTCTAAATTTTTGAGAAATTCTCACATGCAAATTCAACTAATTCAAATTTTTGATAAATTCTTACATGCAAAATTTTTGAGAAATTCTCACATGCAAATACTTACGGAGCACCTACCCACTGCATATCGAGTGCTGTTCCAGGCACTGAGGATAAAGCAGTGGCTTTTTCCCAGAGCTTGCACTTTCATTGGAGAAGCAGTCAATAACCCAATAAAACAACATGCCAATCAATTAAAAAATAAAATAAATGGCAAAGAAAGTGTAAGTGCTATGTGAGAACTGAATTAGGCTGATAGGGTGGATAGGATCTGGGTAGACCAGAAGGACTTTCTGAGGACAGACCATTCGAAGTAAGGTCTGAAAGGACAGAAAGAAAGCCTGCTTAGTAGGAGTACACCAGTGAAGGAGAAAGTGAGAGAGAAGCAGGACAAGGTCCTCTAAGGCCCAGTGAGGCTTGTCTTTCTGTGATAGGAAATCACTGAAGGCTTATAAGTAAGGGAGTAGAAAGATGTGATTAATACCTTTAAATATTTGTCTATTTGGGCGATGGATTGTGGCTGGCAAGATTGGAAGAAGGGTAAGTACTAGGAGTACGACAGTGGTCCAGATGAGTCATGAAGGGGACTTGGACCCTGAGGATCTCTTCTGGAGATGCTATTGATTCAACCTGGATGAGGTCTGGGGACAGGATTGACAACGGTTTCTAGTTTGTCCCAATAATCCCCTGCCACTATTGTGGCTCCAAAACTGTTGTCCTGGGAATCTCAGGTTACCTTAGATCGTCAGACAAGTGGTTTTCCCTGGATGGTTGCTCTGCTGGCACCAACCTGCTCCAAGTACAGAAATAGTTTTTACTTTTTAACTCTACAGATGCCCAACTAAATCAAAGTGTGGTATTGAACGCATTTTTATTGTTTGGCATTTCAACACTGTTAAGGTCTTATCAGCCCCAGAATTCCTGTCCAAAGACCAAGCAATAGCAATCAGCTTTCTGACCTCAACTGAAAAGAAATCTTTATACTCTCATGATTCATTGTCTAGAGCCGTCCTCACTCTGCCCTCCTCTGCCCAGAATAATGACCTTTTCTTCTCCACTTGTCCCTGCATGCTTGACAGGGGCAAATCTCTTTCTTGCATGACGATCTTATATGTCCACCAATAATATGTAGTTAGAATTTGATCACCTAGAAGAAGCAATCAAAATAGTAGACCAAAAGCCATGATTATTTATCTTAATTAACCTCTTGGAAGACACAGACAGTATAGTTTAGGTATATATCTAAGGGGAAGTTTTATATAATATACACAAATTTTCATTAAAAAACTAGGCATAATATATTATTCTGCAGCATACGTTGTATAAAGTGTATAATCTTATATATAAGACTATGGGGTATTTCTTTATTTTACTCTTTTAACAAAATAAAATTTTTATTTAATGGATCTGTCAGTGAATGCTTGGTTTTGTTTTGGAAAAAAGAGACTATCCTCTAAAAATAATTGGTTTTCAGCCTGACAGAAACCAATAGGCAGAAATCAAAATTAGATAAAAACCAGTTCTATCAGGATCCTCATTTGGCAATTTCCTGTATATAAAATGATTTAAAATTGCTCTTCTTTGCTCCTCCATTCATAGTTTCAATGCTGTCATAAAAGGGGGTATAAAGGAGAAGAAGAAAACATTCTATCTGAAAATCTGAGTTTTTAGTGATAAGCTGAAATTACATGTTCCAAAGCAGTGGTTTTGTTGACAATAGTGGTGGGGAGAGGTAAACGTATTAAAATCACCTAAAGAGTTGTTTCAAAGAAAACATGGGTCTTTGTAATCTACCCCTCTAATCTAAGCACTAATTTGTAGTAGGTAATAGAAGATGCACAAGTATATTAAATTGGGCAAAACCTACATTATAAATTCTAATTAATCATGAAAAAATGAGTTATAGAAGTAAAGCACAAATATTTATATAATTGATTTTGATAATTTCTCTTACATAGACCTTACCAGACAAAACTTGGAGTTTTATGATTTAGAAATACAAGTTATCTTTGTACTGTTTATGATTTTTTTATATATAGAAGGTAATCTAATTTTCTTAACAAGTTCAAATGTGCTTCTCTGAAAAATAAAGAATATACACATATCAAATTTAAAATTTAAGAGTCTAAGCTCTCTGCTAGTATTTTTTTTTTTTTTCACATGGGCAGGCACCAGGAATTGAACCCAGGTCTCCGGCATGGCAGGGGAGAACTCTGCCACTGAGTCACCGTTGACCACCCTCTGCTAGTCTTTTATATAGTTGTTTGCCAAATATCTTAAAACATACAGGTACCCTAAAAAGGAATATAAAAGAGAAGGAGAAAATCCTTCAGGGAGAAAAAGGTGTCATCAAGACCAGACAAAAGTCTCTCTGACTTTCTCTATGTGCCCACAGGATCTTTCTTCTCCATTATATTCTGTCTCTGTCCTCTGTCTCTTTCTTTTTCTGTCTATCTTGCTCTCTCACACACAGAGTTTACCTTTCACAAAGTCAGTGGGGTTTGAGAGCCTCTGACATAGCATTTTGTCAAGAGGTCTCAGTGAATTCTAGCAAATTCTCTGCTACAACTCGAAAAAGACAATGTATTTTCTTTTTTTTCCTATCACATTGCATCACAAATGATAGATTCAGTGATAGATTTCAGGAGACAATGTCCTTTTGCTTATTATAAATTAGCTGTATGTTCTGGGTCTTGTACTTGAAAAAATAATTTTCAGAAAAAATTCAAGCAGCATTCATTTAGACAATATTCTTCACATGTACATTCCATGAATCATTTTTGCCCCAGGTATGCATTCTTCAAAGGCTCCATGAGTGGTCTAATCTCTTATTGTAACTCTTTCTCCAATTTCAGAACCTGAGATCATTTAGAAACACAAATATAGTCTAGAAGGGATTTCTGGGTTTCTATAGCATCCATTTTCACTTCTTTCAGCTCTAGAGTCTTATGCAGATGAATTCCCTTTAGCTCATTCCCTAGCAGTTAAACCAAGATGTCCCTTCCAAATTAAGCCATCCAAGAAACCTACCTGTTCACTCTTCTCACAGTAATATTTCTTCTAGGTTCCGACTTTGAACTCTCTAAATTATCTGACTTTATTCTTTTTTTTTTATTCTGTACATGTGCTCCAATATTTCTTCTTTCCTTCCCAAGGCCAGCATGTGCTTTCTAGCAGACAATAACTTATTTTTCTCAAAGCCCCCCAATCCCAGACCTTTGGTTTCTACCACAATGTCTTGGTAAAATTCGCTCTAGTTGCACAGGTTGATTTGATTTTTATTGCAGCCCTCTGCTTCTCTAGCAGTCATTGTTTCATATACATATCAATAAAGACATTTAAGGTAGAGACTCTGCCCATGTTGTGCGAGATGATTTTTTAAAATTGCCCTCATCTTGCAACACAGAAAATTTTACATGCAAGAGCAGTTCCATTTTGCCCCTATTTAAAAGAGAGACATATTATTTCCCCAAATCTACTTACATCCATTGAAGCTAATTTCCTCAGTTAATTTTTCAATGATACATGTTTATTTGTAATTTTAAAATGATAGGAGGGTGTATGATATTCTGAGAAAATTTAAAATATCACCATTATTCCCTAAACATTTTTTATCCCTCTCTAATATTATGAATACTTTTTCATAATATTAAGAATGAAATTGGTAATATAGATGCCATATTTCTGCAAGAACAAACTCTTCTCAGGGAAAATCCTTAACAACTGACTTTATGGGCCTTCCTGATGAAATAAATAGCCAGGTAAAAGGCCAAGTGAATCACAACATGCCTGTGAGTTTAAATCAACAAAAGTAGAAGCTCTGCCAACTGTGGCCCACCTGACTTCAGCTTACACAGCCCTCTTCTAGCGCAAATGGAAAGAAATTAAGTTCTAGGTGCAAGCCCTGTCACCTATATGATAAAGGGCATTTATCTAAATGTTTCCATCTCATAAGTCAACGGCTGCACTTATTTACTCCAATGTATGGATAAGAACAAAAATCTCAGAAAATTTTCCCTTGTCAATGGAAGATTCTGGGGCAATGAGATAATCATTGCAGGATCTTGAGTTCAGTTACAAAGAAGTGATGCTACAAAACTCTTCGTACTATGCCAAAGTCCTGAATCTGGGAGGTCTAATGACACCAACCCAGAACCCAATGATCTGAGGTCTTTCAAATCAGTAAATTATTTTTTAGTGTTTCACTGCCTTCCTCCTCCATGGCAAAATTAATATTTAATGCAAACACAAGATTTTCAACATCCTCAAATCCAACTCCTAAGTAGAAATTCTTGGGCATTCTAGCTCCAAGCATTTGGGATTCTGGAGACATTAACCAAAGTTTGGTTGAAGCAGCCTGTTAGAAACAGCCCTATTAGAGCAATGGTTAATGGTCAGTCTATAGAGAAAAGGCTTGGGTATGCATTATCCTTAAAATCCCAAAAAAATCCCCAAAGCCCTTTTTGCCCTTAACTCCATGCCAAGCTGGGGTAGGCAGGTAGTTGAACAGATGCTGGAATTCACTGTAGGGAGTGGTTTACAGACAAGTCAGTTGAAGCCATATTTTACTGCACCAATATCATCTCTCTCAGAATTTATGAGTTGTTCATAGATGTGTTTGGACACAATTTTGTAAGCAATTTTGTACCTCACCAGAAATATACCATGATTAAATACTATGAAAAGAAATTTTAGTTCTAGTGCATGTTATAGTAATCTCACTTTGTGACATCTTTTTTATTTATATGTAGAAAAATCAGGCTGGAACTTTTCTGGTTGCCTGGAAATAGGTAAGAGCAAAGTGTATTTATCAGCTATAAATCTGTCTTCCATTAGACTTTCTCTCTTGCAGTTTAAAAATAAACACCCTAATGAACAAATACTTGTACAAGTGTTCTTGAGTTTTAAAACGCACTTATCAGCATAACAAAATGGATTTAAAACTTCATTAAGAGTCATTATCAAAGATCACCCGGAAGGATAAATCAAATTTGGAAGGAGTATTGTTTGCTTTGTTTTTTAAAGCTCAGTTCCCAAATTGCGATACTCTGATTAATCAACAATTCAGTCCAGGAAACTTTGGCCTAGACTTGAAGAGGAAATGAAATTCTAGCTGAGATCCTCTTTCCAGAGAAGTTGTTCCATGTCAAAAGGTGGAGGAATAGCAGAAGGACTACAGTGTTTGGGAAGTGAAGGAGGTAATTCAGTTAGTGCCTATTTGGAACTTTAGGGATTTGATCCTCTCTGGGCCTTTCACAGATGAGGGAAGGATTGGGGTTAGGCCGAAGCTGCTGGGGCCTTGCTCAGAGGAGAATGCAGGGTGTTCACAGACAGGAAGGAATGACTAGAGTACTGCTGATGTTTGCCCAATGCTGGAAAACACATCTGGGACAAAGCAACCCCCTTGTCTCCCAAACGAGAAGACTATGTATGTTGGAGAAGAATATGGTCAGTTTATATGCCTTTCCCTAAAATTTCTCAAAGTCCAAGAGGCTCAGTGTGTGTGGCCTTGCAAAAACAAACATAAAACAATGTGGTTGAATTTGATAGTCAATTTATTTGCTGTGGGATGAACTCTTGGGGGGACAAGGAACATATAAATTTTGGATGAGATTCAACCAGGCCTCAATAACCTTATCACAGAAACTGAAGAGAAAAGGTGAACATGAAAAACAGGCCTTTGGAATTGGTTCAAAAGGATCCAAAGATTAAATGCCTCCATAGTATTAGCTCTCTAATGAACATAGTAACTTTCTCATGAAACTTCAAGAATATTTTTCCTTCAACATTAGCAGAAATAACATATTTATAGACTTGCACCTTTAAGAAATTTTGGCCTGGGTATAGAGGAGGAAAAAGAAAAGTGATTACTCTACCTTTTTAGCCTTTTTGATCAAGGCCCACAATTCAAAAAATATATTTGTTCTGCTTCTCTCTTGGAGCCTATTAGAACAATGGTTAAAGACCAGTTTACAGAGAAAGGGCTTGGGTATGCATTATTCAGCCCTCTTTGCCCTTAACTCCATACCAGGCTGAGGTAGGCAAGTAGTTGAAAAGGTGCTGGAATTCACTTCAGGGAGTGGGTACATTTGGGGGAATAGTGGAGTGAGACCCATATCTAATTTATTCAATTGGCTGTAAACAGCTTTGGAATATTTCAGGATGAAAGACTCCATGTAGATGTATGATATTATCATAAAGAATAGCAATGCTAGTAATAACAGTAATTAGTATTCTAATAAAACATAAACAAAGGAAATGAGAAAATAGATCTTTAATAATCAGATGTTAACACAACAAACCAAACAAAAATAAGTAAGTGAAATCAGCTTTTGCTTGTTCTTCGGAGTTGACAATGACTTGTCCACATATCTGGATCTTTGTGGGGGGAACATGAAAGCTACCACATGAGATAAGGGAACACACAAAAAATAATTAAATGGTTCCTGTAGTTCTTCAGTACATTTGAGTGTAACTTCAGCACTTACAGAAAGGAAATAACAACTTGGCACTGTATAAACCTACGTGCTCTCAGTCACCAAGACACAGTATAAATATGCATATATTTCTTCCTTTCTTCTAGTCCTTTCTTCCTTCCCTTATGAAAAAAAGAGGGGTGCTGAGTTGGGATTTTATGGGCACATGGATTGTATATCATCATCTGTAACATCTTCTCTTCCCAGATACTTCCATAACGTAAGATTTGGAAAATGTAGATTCTTATTGGTGATAGGTAGGGAACTAGCAAACAGAGCTTATAAATCTAGAGGTGTGTCCAGAATGCAATGTAGGGTACCCGTGTGATTATATTGTCAAAGGCAGAAACTGCCCTATGGAAATGTTCTCAAATGATGATAAAGATAAATTCATAATAACAATGTGTGCTTGCCATAAATTAAGGGGCCATTCCAACCCCCAAGTTTCCTTCCTCTGACACATATATATTTGTGCGTGGTGTATGTGAGTGTGAGTGTGTTGTTTCTCTCATCCATATGACCAAATGCTCCAACGGACATTACCAACAGGAAATGTAAGGCGTGAGGTGATTGTGCCAGCAACAGACAGAGCCAACCTTTGAGAAGCAGGAACCTCTTCCAGGAGGAAGGGGCTGGGAAACGCCCTGCCTCTTTGTTATTCTATTTGTAAAGGGCTGTCTTGAAACATCCAGGAGTTGGGAGTTTCTCCTGGGAAAAAGATGTTGGGTTTAGACAAAGCAGGGCTTGTTTCATGATATAATTTTGTTCCAGAAAGGAATTAGAAATTATTTACTTCTCAGAGATGAATGGTTTGGCTCACAACTAAATTTATAATAAAGACGAAGTGATCAGGTGGACCTGCTGTGTTTATTGCAATGGGAATATCCCCTCTGCATTAGACAGAGGTCTCTATGTGTTATATGAGCTCAAAGGGAATTACTTACCAAAAGCATAGGAATTAAAGTATGTATTATATTTGCGGATTCATTCATGCTTTTATTCACACAACGAACATTTATTGAATGCTTACCGTGAGGCAGTCACTGTGTTACTTCAACAAGGTTTCCTATTTGAAATTCATTAGAATTTTGATGCTAATAATTATGATATATGCAGGAGTTAGAGTCTAGGAATAAAGTAGAAAATGCATTGCCAAGTATTTCTGAGTGATTTCTACGTTCCCATCACTGTGTTGTATATTTATACATTATCTCATTTCATCCTATTTAATAGTATTGACTAATCTTATCCTTATTTTAGAGATAAGAAATGTGGTTTAGAGAGGTTAAAATAAGTTTCTCAAGATCACACAGAGAAGTAAGAGGGTGAGCCAGGATGTGAAGTTCCCTTCTTCCCTCTTTGTGGACCTTAGAACCTTTACATGGTAGGGTTCAGCCTGTTTCTCTTACTGGTGTTTTTATTGAACACCTACTATGTGCCAAATACTGCTGTGGGTGCTGAGGATTGAGGAATGAGCAAACTTCCCAAGCTCCTCATGAAGTCTGCTATGTAGTGGAGGAGATAAAATAACAAGGTAATTACACAAACAAAACGAGGACCATAAGGGAAATAAACAGGATGATGTGATAAAACACGATTGAACGGGGATGGGGAGTGGGAGAGGTCACAAAAGACTTCTCTGGGAAGGGAATCTTGAGACTGAGATCTGAAAGAGGGAAAGGAGTCAGCCCTGTGACAAGGGTAGAAAAAATTGTTCCTGCAGAGGAAAAGAAAAAGGCAAAGGCCCTGAGGCTGGAAAGAGTTAGTTTGGTTGTTTGAGAAGGTCTGTTTTTATGCTACTAAGTCTAGATATTATTGACAGCAAACTTGTTTTTGGAAAGCAGAGAAGAGCTGAGCATTATAAGAAGTTGCGAGTAGAAACCAGAAGCCCTATATTCTAATTCCAGCTTTGACACCTATTACAGGTGAAACTGGAAGATCCCTAACTCCATCTGAGCCTTTGCTTCCTCCAACAGAAAGCAGGAATATAAATAGAACACATAGCATTCCACCCTGCCATGGTCCAGAACTTCTTGGGATGTGCAAATAGGATAATATGCATGGATGCATTTTTCAGACTTAAGAAATGTATTTATACAGATAAATGTGGTGTCACAAAGAAGAACTGGAATCATTGTTTCAACATCTATATATCTGATACATTGGTTTTTTTCCTCCTCTAACTTTTACCTAGATGTAATACCCACTTAAAGTCTCCTACTTTTTTTTTTTTTTTT